>JAQGAZ010000759.1:0-46708 GCA_034692225.1 Polydesmus complanatus
TTTTTTTTTTTTTTGTTCTAAATTTTGTTCTGTGAGTACTACCAAACCATGGCCTATACAAATAAAACCCGATTTTGACTCCAAAAAAATTTCTTAATTTTATTTTTAAAAAATTTGTTATTTCCCCATTTTCCTAAAAAGTTTCTTTATTATCCTAATAAACTTCTTAATTTTCCAAATAAGCTTATATTTTCCCACTAAACCTCTTAATTTCCCAAAAAACTTTTTTTAACTTTTCTCTACAATATAATTACGGTATTTACTCGCCAATAAGACGCACACCTAACTTTCGAAGTTGTAAAATAAAAAACAAAACAATATCTTCTATTATAAAACACCTTCGATTATAGCGCACCTCTTTAGCAGATATCTTAAAACAGTAAAAAAAACAGTAAAAACAATGCGTCTTATAAGCGAATACGGTAGGCTATATTAAACTTCCTCAAGAATTTCATAATTTTTCGAAATAACTTGAAGATTTTCCCAAAAAAAAAAAAATTTTTTTCACAGGAAGATGGAGCGAAGATTTGCGATTCAATTTGTGCGACAAAGTATTTCTTATTTCCGGGCGTCACATTTCACAAATTTGATTTTTTTTTTTTACTTCAATCCCAAAAAATATTCTAATCTACTGTAACCTATTATCAAAAACAAATTTAATCCGGCTTTAAACATTCAAATTTTCTAGTCATATCACCTAATTGAAGAGTTAAGGATCAATTTGAATTGGATGAGATACACTGAGAAAAGGTGCGTTGCAATTGATTAAAAGCTTATAATGCTACGCCATGCCACATAAAAAATTATTATTATAATAATATTCACAAGTCATTTCCACGACACTCATGTACTATTAGAAGCCACCCGTCAGAGTCAGCCTATGGACAGTTCCTAATAATAATATTACTACCGGTATTTTTGTATAATAATGTTCGCCATTTTTTAAAGACCAACAAGATCGAAAATAACGCTAAACTTAGTACCACGTATCAGTTTATCCTCGTTATGTTTCCTTGTGCAACTATCTAGTGCAATTGGTTTGAGTGGGAAAATGCGCTCCCATAGATTTTCAAGTTAATAGTCTTAATTTTAATGTTATAATTCTACAATAGAAAGTGTTCAAATGAAAACAAAAGGAAATACCATTAACTTCTCAACGGAAAATATACAGTATAAGCAAAATAAATCCTTCACAAAATACAGTAATCTGATTACTTAAACGAGCTTTATAATTTATGGCGACAGTATTTTATTTCTCCTAAATTCAAATTATATCGAAAGTTTTTATTACTTCGGAGAGTTTCCGCATTATAAAGAAAAATCAATTAATTTGGAACAATATTTTCACAATATTATTCAAAATTTAATAAGATTGAAACGTCCTATAATGTCGTTGTTGTATTAAGCTTATCACTCATTGTCAATGTAAATAGTGACACGAAAAGAAAAATGTTTTTGCTAATACTGTAATGTTAAAGCATACGCACATCCTTGAACCAAAAAACGTATTCCTTCTTTTTTTAAATTGAAGTAGACGTGCGATTACATAAGATTTTATCACTTGAATATATTATGTATGCCACTCTTGCAATTAGACCTACTTTTTTTGTCACTATTATTTACCTAATAACAAATAAGCCTACCGTAAATGAGAAAAGAAAAAAATGTCAACTTGAATCAACAGAATTGTGTTTACATTTTTCAATTGACATTTTCTTACATTCCGATATTACACGCATGTGTATACGCAAATTCAAATGTAAATACAGTATAGACCATAGAGAATGCGGTTAAGGTCTCTCCAACCCCACCTTTTTCCCTAACTTATGATTTCCGCCGCGACTCGTGATGTAGGTTCCGGGAGGCATAAGCATTCGTCGTTTATAGGCCTTACTGTACAGTGCTTTCCCCTAAATTTTGAAACCGGATTCAATCAATGAAACCAGTTCCACATTTCGGCGTAAACGCAAAAATGTTCAGTGGAACGATCTCAGCTTTCAGCGTAGAATGCCAAACTATTTAAAAAAGAACAGATTAAACATTGAAAAAGCCCGCAAACTCACAAATTATAATAATTCTTCTCATCACAATAATATTCGCTTTATACCACGTTACACAAAAAGAGTTGGAAATGGTGCTAAAACCTTAGCCTAAAAGTAGAGCACGTTTAAACGTTCAGATACAATGAAAAGATAATGCAACATTGAGCTTCGATAAACTGGGTTATCTATACCAAAAAAAAAGGAAAATAATAATAATAGAGTTGCGGTTTAAAGAAACATACATTTTCCTTTTTTAAAATGCAAAAATAACTTAATGTGTAAATATTGATTTCCATTTTTGTTTATCGAGGACGTTTTTCAGGAAAACAGCAAAAGCGTAACCAAAAAAAAAAAAAAAAAAAAAGGAGAAAAAAAAATTACAATTTATTCCCTAGAAAATATTTAATTTAATTCAGTCAACAAAGAAAAGGCCATTTAATATTCACAATCGATTTCTCTTTCGACTTTTAGACTATCTCTCTCTCTCTCGTTCCATCTCGCTGTCTCTCGCATATTACTAATAGAAATTCATGTAGATATTTGAGGTCGTTGTCTAAAACAAACAAGGCTGCAATCCACACGCCATGTACTCCACCGAGAGCTCAAAGGAGGATCATCTTCACTCGCAAACTTTAAACACGCGTCCCAAATTTATCATTTTTTTTATTTGTAAGAAGAAAAAAAAAAAAAACAGAGTATAAATTTAAAATAAAAAAAAAATATTTTAATATAATAATAATTATAATAGTAATTTCGCTTAGAATAAAAATTTTGGTTACTTTTTAAACAATTTCCAATAAAATTTGAAAGATTAAACGCAAAATTCTTTAAAATTTATATTTTTTAACCGCGAGCCAAAGTTTGTGAATCAAGAAGCTAGACGATAAATTGAATACAATGTACAAGTAGCTTGAAGAGTCTACATTGTAAACACACGACGAAAGCCCTAGACTTACTAACGTTTTAATTAGAACATTTTCAAAGAAAACAAAATCGCGGAATGTTTTGCGTGCTCATTTTTTCCCCCCATCAAAAAACAAAGAAATTAATTTATAATTTTTTGGGAGGAAAAACAACAAAAGTTTCGAGCAACTTTCGTCTGCAGTATAATAATTAAAGTTTTTTTTTTCTTCGAAGTTTAATAATTAATGTAGTCTATGTATTGTATGAACAAAAACACTCGAGGCCGCACCAAGCCAAGTATTAGTTAATCTGCTTTGTTGCTATCAATAAGTAATTACTTTTAAAAACTTATAATGAAAGCAAGTTTTTTTTTTTTTTTAATTCTTCCCGTTAAATTTTAAACTTTTTCAAACAGTTCAACAAAAGTCTTCTAAATCTACGCAAAACTTTGAAGCAAATCCAGTTGACGAACGCTGGTAATTAAACTAGTTTATGATTTATTTTTAACCCAAAAAGTTAAGTAAAAAACCGATTTTTTCCCCCCCTTCTCGCCATAAAAACTTTAATTACGGATTAAATCGGTAAACCTAGCTTAACAAACCCATTAATAACGCTTACTAATTTAATATTCAATATTGAAAAGAGTAAAAATAACTTAATACTCCTCGCTAATCTCCAACACCATCCTCTTCTTCAAAAAATAAATCGCTTCATAAAAAAACGCAATTAAAATGCATTGTTAAATTTCGCTAATCATTGGCTCCTTTTGTTAGCGTTAAGCGAACAGCCTAAAACACATTTTAATTAGCAACACAATAACCGTTTTCATCAAACACTTTTAACGATCTACTGCTAATGAATTAGGATTTATTATGTCGGACAGCTATGTCTGGCAGCGCTGTTAGTTGTCTGCTGCTGACGAACGAGACGTCGAATGTTTACTAACAAAATTACCATCTTTTTTTTATAGCTGACATTATAGATGAGATTCGTGTGCGTTCTAGCGCATTTCTATGATTTATTGAACAAAGAAAAATATAAAAATGAAAAAGAGGAAAAGAAAAAGACAAAAAAAAAAAAGGCTGAAAGATAAAAATATTAAGTAGATGACTCCCAAAACCCTCCTTCCCCCTCAACAAAAAAAAAAGTTTTTTGTGAGTGGAAAAAGCTATATTTTCACATGCAATAAGCTATATTTCCACGTACAATCCCCATAAATAAATGGCCATTAGAAGAGCCCAAACTTGAAAGGGTCTTAGGCGAAGGCTTCTATATACAGTATTTTTTTTTATAAGAATATGTCTAGGATTTATTAAAGATGGAGAGAGATTCTTTTTGTTTTTGATTCGAGGATTGAATTACAAATTGAACGGGATAAACTAAATATATCTTCCTTTTTTTTTACATTTCGCTATAATAAATTAAGATTAAATGAATTCCAAAAAAATAAGTTATCATCAGTGCTTGAAATGGTCTAGCGCAAACATGAATAAAAAGTTAAGAGTCAACATTTCTCCGCTCTTTCTCCAAATCCTGAATTTAGGTTAGCCAGGATAAATCAAACCAAAACGTTAACAAGAAACTTTAAGACCTTTAATATTTTTAATAAGAAAGATTGCCATTTAGATTTCTCTTATTTCCTAAATTGAATAAATTTTTTAGCAAGAGTCGCAAGACCCATTTTCATCGATGTATTCATCATCACTTGGAAAGTTAGTAACTCCTTCAAATTCAATTAAAAAATGAAAACCAATGAAACGTACTTCAAAAAAAAAAAAAAAAAAACATTCCCTAAGAAAATAAACCAGAACTTTGTGAAAAATATGTCAACCAGGAACGTTGGTCAGGCTTATTTTCACCCTTGGTTTAAACTGAGTTTGTAAAACTATGTGTGTAATTTATGTGTCGCTATTAAAAAAGTGAAAGATTATAAAAATAAAAGCTTTGCCGATTTCATAACGTACATGAAAGTAGGCGCATGCGCAAATCTTTTTAAAACTGTCCCAAGCTCGGATTTGGTTCTAGAAAAAGGTTTCGCTAAATCTTGTTTGAGGAAATGTAATTTCATTTGGCAAAATAATGCAGAAATGCAGTCGTGACCAAAATGAAAGTTAATCAAGCGCTCTAGAAATTCGATGGCAACCAATTTCTCACCGACTGGGCCCAGCTAAAATTTTTCCACTCGAAAGTTGATTCGAAAGACAGTCAGTCCATTGCACATTGTTAATACTGTACTGTACTGTATAATCTTGTCGTGTAATCTCCCTTGTTATTTCCCCCCTCTCATCCAACATCTATTTATTCTTTGGCGATCCTTACGATATATGTCTAAAAGTGTATTAAGCTTCCAATGATTTTGCTCTTTTTTTTTATTTATTTCTTTTTTTCTTTGTATAGAGATACGATGTGGGTAGCTCCCTGGCTCCTAATCAATATTCTCATAACCATCTTCACTCTAATACTTTCGTGCGTTATCACCGCCGGTGTCACTCACACTTGTACTCAACTCATGTCCGGTAAAAATCCGCAATACCAAAGGTACGTAACAACCTTTTTATGTCATCTGATTGAAAAGAAAATAAGAGAAAAGAACTTGGCAAAGATAAAAAAAAAATAGAATCTTAAAAGAAAAAAAAAAAAAAAATACAGCTCACCAAACTCGAATAAAATAATCATTACACATGTCATTTAAAAAAAATACAAGGAAACTTACTCAAGAAAATCGTTCAATTTTAAAATTGATTCAGACAATTAACAGAAAAGAAATAAATTATAAAATTTCATATTTAATTCTTTAGCTTAATAAAGAGTTTTGCGCAGCCCTAAAAAAGCTTCGTTAAATATGTGACGTCAATGTTAAGCTTTTTGAAGCTAAAACAAAAGGTGTAAAAATTTATTATGCATCTTTTGGCATCAAAAAGCTTAACAATAACGTCAAAATTAAATCAATTAATAATTTAACGAAGTGTTTTAAAAAAATTTATTAAGAGAAAAGTTATTTTTAAAAAAATATCTACTTTTCAAAAAGCGAACAATTAACTCATGCAAATAACTTTTCAAAATAATTAAAGTAACATTATTATCGAGTGCTGTTTAAGCTTATTTACTTTTGTGCTCATTTTTAATTATAGCCGCTTTTTAATACATGTATTTGTTTAGTTAAATAAATATCTTTTTTTTTTTTGAGTTAAACAAAAAAAAAGCTTTTCATAATTTAGAGTCAGTAAATATTTTAGTTAATCTCTACATTAATAAAAAAAATCTAATAAAAAATTGATATCAAAAACAAATGCATTTAAAAAGAACAGGTTCTGTTATTAAGCACGGTACATATTTACGTTCAACGAGCTCTTTTTTTCCGCAGAAAAATTTGCGGATAAACCCAAAAAATAAAATAACATCAACCAGCTAGCATAATTTTGATAATTCCCTGCTACGTCACTTAAAAAATACTGTATTTTCACTTTACCAAAACTAAATTGTCGCTTAATGCTTTTTTTTTTACATCATCCGGGAACTTTACGTACCATTCCTACGTTTTACGTTTCGTATCAAAAACTCTCTTTTACAAATGTTTGCTTTTATTGATTGAAGAAAATTTTGATAGCTCTTTCTGAAAAACTTTAGACGAGATTTTTATAACACATTTTTTTTTAAAAGAGGATTTTATACAATTAAGTAGCAAAAAAAAAAAAAAAAAAAGTTTGGTGAGCGGTTTTTTGATAGTCCGGCATTCCATAGAAAATAAAAAAGGAAGCCAGCGAATGGAATAGACAGAGAGATAGAGAGAGAGAGAAGATGATGATCATCAGCAGGTTTTGTTCAATCATCTTTTTTTCTTTTTCATCTTGTCAATTCTTTCTCATTCACTCACTCTCATTCACTCTTTCTTTCTTAACTTTATCTTTAGCTGTTCAGATTTTCAAGAGAACATGGAGTGGACCAATCCAATTGGAGAGAAGATCGACACCACTACATTCTATCGGAATATAGTAGCTGCTCAGGTTAGCTCATTCAACATTTTTTGAAGCGTTGGGAGAGATACACCCACCCACTCTTATCTCCCACCCCGCCCACCACTCTTTCACTCACTCACCCACCCACCCCCTCCCTTCCCACCCATCAAACATTTTTTTTTTATTGACACCCATTTTATCAGTTGTGCGGATGAAGCACAGAAGAAGAGTGTTTTCGCTGACCAAAATACGCTCAATGGAATTTCATTTCGGAATGCAAATTTAGCTTTGGATATATTTTACACTCATATACGCATGCGCCAGCGGCTTTAAAAGTCAATAGGGGGTTACCAGAGATTTGATTCTCAAACGACGGCTCGCGAAACACATTTGAAAAGCGGGAAAATATATTTTACCATTAATAATAATACAGTAATACATTCTAAAATAAGATCGGTTTTTTAACCTAAATTTATTTTTAAATTTTTCCTATACCCGTATTTTTTTTTTTAAAAAATTAGCGGTATACTTTCATTTAAATATTTATCCCTTAATAGTTAAAATTTTAATGATTAAACTTTATAGTTTTTTAGATCCTACTTTTTTTCTAAAAAAAAAAAAAAATTATTTAATTTGTCATTAAAAATTGTTTAATTATTTTGTTTGTGTTTGCGAACACGAACCAAAAAGCTTGCGAACCTTTGCTGACGGTAGTAAGGCGGCGCATTTCTAGCTTTATTATCCTATCATAAAATTGCAATTTTAAAGAAAATGAATGCACGTTGAGGTCAGTTATGAGGTCAATAGGCGCGCAAAACCCTTTCCGCACACAAACAAATCACCACCGTTAAAGCTGAAAGAAAAGTCTATTAGCTTCAAAAGAAAGAAAATCGAATTTTATAAAAAAAATTAACCTTAAATCTTCAATTAAGTTAGCAAATGCCAAATAAAGATAAAACGCAAATACATTACGAGTATAAAGACTGCTTCAAAAGTCAATAACCAGAATTAAATTTAAAAATGTTCATTCAAAAACGTTAACCTTATTTTCCATAAGTAATTTACTTTTTTAATGCTAATAAAGTATAGTTAAAAATAGTAGAAAAAAGCAAATCTCCTACTAATGTGAAATTCATTTCTACTTTTAATAGTATTTTCTAATAATTTCTCATAATGCATTAACCGGCGCATTTTCAAAACAGCTCGTGCTCGTGCAAAAGTCCTATTTTAAACTCATGCGAAAAGCAACATCATAATTTAACAAAACTGATATCACCGTAAAAGGTACCACGAAATGTTGGAAACATTTTTTAAACGAGATAAAAATTAATTTTAACAAGATTTAATAAAATCTTCTTCTAAAAAAAGATTTAAAACATTTAAAAGAAGGGTACTTGTGCGCCGGCCTACAAATTAATCTAATTTTTCATCTAACCTACAGTTTGTTTATTTTTTTTTTTGGTTGTGCAGTGTATTGGCTAACTGAGATCAAAGTGTAAAACGAAAATTAAATAAAAAACAGTTTACTGAATGGTTGCGAAATATTATTTTTCTAGCCTTATCTTGCGTGGCATGCCATAATATGCAAACCACAGACAGTAGTGCATAAAAGTGACGTCCACAATATAATATAAAAAACAAAAAATGGTCCCTCGAGATGACCCTAAAGTTTGTGACATATCATAAACACGTATTGTTTATTCCCTTAAGTCTCTTTACAACTCCTTCCAATCTCTCCCCCCTATTGTTTTTCCTCACACAATATTAGTATGCGTTTTCCCAAAACGAAATTCTACTAAAAATTGACCCATTAATATTCCAAAACGACTTTTCCTCATGAAAATTTCCTAATTAATGATTTTCTCTTTCACTTTCCCTCACTCTCTTTCCCTTTTGTTTAGATTTGTTCGTGGACCTGCGTGGGATTGTGGGTGTTAGTGGTGATTATATCGGTGTTCCGAGTGACGAGAAGGAGACGATCAACTCGAACGCGGGAAATCACCATCAGTGCCAGTTCTTCGCAGGAGAAAACAATTATCGCTGACATTTCGCCCACCGCGTAAACCCAACCCTCTCTCCTTTCGCCCCCTTCACCTCGCAAACTCAATAAATCCTTCGATTACGGACTTCAAGCTGAATGAGACGAAAGAAAAAGTTAAACCGGAAATGATGAGTGATCAAAAGTTTTCTCGTGATTTCGAACCCAAACGCATTTTATCTTCCAATATGTTTTTTTTTTTTTTTTTTGTGTCAAGTTCGTCTGCATTTTTTCTTTTAATTAAACCAAAAGAAAAATGAACTAACATTTAACAAACCAAAAAATAATAATAATAATAATAAATAAAATAAAAAGAGAATGGGAACAAAAAAAATTATTGACTAATATAAAGACGATTCGCTAATCGCCAACAAGTGTTCAACAGAAAAAGTGGTGCAAAAAATGATAAAATTAATTCATGTGTGGACGGAAAAGGAAAAAAAAAAATAACGTTCCGAAATAACGAAAATATTGAGAAGAAGAAAAAAAAAATCGGATTTGTGTTTGTTGAATAATAATGTACGTGTTTCGATCAACTTTGTTTACTTAAATCTTTTTCATAGGATTTTCGATAACTAACGAGACTAACCATTTTATATACGAATAATAATAATTAACTTTTCTTCGTTCTTATTTTCTTACACCCTAGGCTCACATCTTTTGCTTCTCAAACTCTGGTTCGCGAATCATTTGTTTCGGATCACCTGCATAAGGCATTATCTTACGGCAATTAATTTAATAAATCAATTATAAATTTTAAATTCTGGGTTAATTATAATAAGTTGATGAGTCGCGAGCTGGAAAAGTTTGAGAACCGAAAATTTCTGCCTCACTACAGTAATACGAATTTTAATTTACTTTCTATTGACAGCAGTTGGGGATTTCTTAGGTAAACATCAATTGTGGGAATTTTATTAATTTTTTTTTTTATTTACAGTCATAACATATAAATAACTTGGGTGCATCTGTTAGTACAGTGTGTAAACAAAAAATAAAAATAATTTCAAAAAAAAAAAAAAAATTGATTTAATTATAAATTTTAAAATTACGTTGCGATGCAAAAAAAAAAAAAAAATGTATAGTAAATTGACGAAATTATGCAACGATAATTATGTAAACATTTTTCAAAAGTGAATTATCTCGTCAAATTTATAAAATAATGATGAATAATAACTTCTCTTTAAAAACATGCCTTCATTTATTTCGCTACGGTAAAAAAAAATTGATTTTATAAACTTCCATTTCGTTGCCATCACATTTATAAATCTAGATCAAACCACTTTAAAATTATGACGACAACAAAATAGGAGAACAGAATTAAAACAACAAAAAAACATTATTTCTAGATAAATATCGAACTTTTTAATCTATTTTTGCCAGTCGCAACACATGGATAATCAACGTAAAACTCAAATTTTTTTTTGATGGAACTTTGACCAAACTTTAAAAGTCTAATAAATAAAATAGCGATGATTTATCCCCATCAAAAGACCTGATTTATCTTTTAAACTTTAGTGATTTATGAGCTGGCGCTTTGATCGATGCTGTTATTATCGTGACGATCGCCATCGCTTGACTTAGTCACGTGGTCAGTAGGCAATGAGTACGTGTAGCTAGATCCGAAGCGGAAGAACAATTGTGCGGTTACAATTTCCTATTGAGCGGAACAGTGGCAATCGTCGTTAGTACTTTAATATCAGCTATTTTTATGTCAACCGCAAACTTTAATGTTGCTCGCAAAAGTTAAGTTGTCGGGGGAGAAAAGTGAAACGCGCAGGACCGGATTAAGTATCTCTCGCCCCCTCCTCTTCCCATAATCGCATAATTCAGTCGCATTTTATTTAGTTTTTTAATATTTTATCTCTCTAAATTTTAACATTTTTAGTCTTACGGGCTTAAATTTTCTAATACCGGTACCGGTATTTCAGACAGACCCCCATTCTAGCACTATTTCTAGGATAAAAATCCGGTCCTGTGAGAAAGCGCTCCTACTAGGCAATTACACTTCGAAACTGCGGCGGGGGAAAAAAAAAAATCGTTGTATCGATTACTTTCGAAACCAATTACGATTTTATGGTCAAGTTAGCAAACTCTGGCCCAGTCTTAACTCCGCACTCAATTCCTCACTTAAGGCCTTTTTTACGGTATTTACCGACTGTCGGACATGCTGTAAGTTGGAAACGAGAAAGTGAAAAAGAAGCATAAACGACATTTAATAATTTAGTTCCATCTGTTACGAAGGTGTTTCATTTCTCGCCATCTGCGCATTCTCATTGTTAGCCGCTGGTCAACTCACCTCAATCTCTTCACTTCTAATAGGCCTAACACTTTTTCCAGATAATTAAAATGTGGACAATCGTAACAGATTTTTGTAATAAGATTAATCTACTGTTTTTAGGATGGTATCGGAATTTAATAATAATAATAATAATAGAATGAATCAGAATGTATTGACTAAATCTTAACGTAAAATTCTTGGAATTGGTAAAGTTGGGTAAACCACTTTCTAGAATCCTTACTTCTCCCTATACCGGAATTCAAAATCTAGATTTAAAGACTTGAAGTTTTTTGAAAAAGAAAAGTTTAGACCAGTTTAAATTTCCTCTTATGGTAATAAAGCCGCTTCTATTTCTTTGCCACTGCATTTCTAAATTCAGTTTGAGCGACTTTAGCAACCAAAAAAATAATAATACCGGTAAACTAGATTAAATTTCCTCAACATATTTCCTCAAAAACGCGAATTAGTAGAACCCATTTTAACTGAAATCACTTTCAGCAAATCTGGTTTTAGCAAAATAGTTCCCGCCGAAAGCTTGCGGCAATGTGACCTCACTTTCCTGATTTTCTATAAATAAAAAAAATGACCTTTGCCTCTCGTTTTTTAAAAAAAATAAAATGAATCAGGATTTAAAGGAGAAATAATTTGATTGAAGGGGTTTGGTAGAAACAAGTTTAGAGAAGGTAGAGCTAGTTCCATTAAACTTTTTGAGCCTAGGCCTACATCAAAAAGCGGTTTCATTGATTGAATACTGTTTCAAAAATCCTGCGGAAACGTAATACTGTGTAAGATTTAATAAAACTCCTTTCTAAACCTCTACCGCCGAATTTCTAAATCTAAATTAGAATAATATAATAATATAAACAAGATTTAAATAAAGCCAGAATTTCTGTTAGTAGTAAATATTACTCCGCTTGCTTTTTTTTAAACTAAAATTTAAATTTTAATCAAACTTACTTATCATATAGAAATACTGTATCGATAAAATGGAAACATTATTTTGCCATTTATTATTAAATAAATAAACTAAAATTGAAAAATAGCGTGTGCAATGTAATTTTGTTGAATTAAATTTTAAAGGATTTAACGTGGTAAATGATCCTTGAAAAGCGGAGAGATCAATTGTTAGCAATCGGATATCGTGCGTTAAACTATGCAATTCCGGTGGGAAAATCACTCGTAATATACCTGCTAACATGCAGCGAATAACGCGATTCCACGAAATGCACAAAGCCAAACGAAAATGCAAATTATTTATTTATCTCATCTCTCCTTATGTTTCCCTTCCCCAAAAAAAAAAAAATAATCAAATATATCAGTTTGAAAAACAAAGGGACTTTTAAAGCATCTCGAATAATTTGCCCGCAATTCCACGAATACTTTCAACTATTCTTTTCTATTGCATTTTGCTTCACAATCTTTGACTCACGAGACGAAGATTAACTACCGTAACTTACTTATTCTTAAACTATAAAAAATAAACTAATTAAATTATTTTTATTTCATTTACATTAATAAAAATTTATTAAAGCTATTACGTTCAAGTTTTATTCTCAAATTTGCAATTGAAACTTAACATTAGAATTTTTACCTTTGAATTTTTATTTATTGCACTTTTCTTTAAAAAAAAGTTTTTAAATTACGAGTAGTTTGGTCAGGGAAAAAAACTCTCATTAATTTTCTCCATTACAGTATCTTTCTCTTTCATATAATCATTGACATGCAGTCCAAATTGCCTCCAAAACTTTGACAAACCGCAGTATTATTTTACTACGCTGAAAAGTTTGGATCACCATTCAATTTTTAATCGAAAACATTGGGTCGCCACTAGAAAAAGTTTGAGAAAGAAAGACATTAAGCTAAGGCTTCACGTAAATCCACCAACTGTGTTCCCTATCGATCGAAATTTAATTTCAATTTCGTTCTATTCTTCCTTCCTCCCTCCCTCCCTTCATTCATTCCAGTGCATCAAACAAAACATTGATGAACTTTAACTCGAGCAAAGTTTAGCGTCATTCGCAGATTACGTTCTTACTCCCACCCCTTAAACCACTTTCAACGTTTACTTCACTCATTACCAGACGCTAATAAATAATAATAATAATAACCACAACCGGAAAGCAAAAAATGCCATTGAACATGCGCACTCATCTGGGATGCGCAGCTGAATTAAGAAAGTGTCTCTTCACAACTGAATCACCTTTCTCTCTACGAGTGGAACACAACGAAAACTCGAAAGTGAAACGAGGAATGAACACAATAAGATAAAGCGAACTAAATAAAAATGTAACTTTCTTTGTACGTATAAATACAAAAGAAACCCTCGATCTATCGTTTTCCCAATCAACGCTAAGTACAGTAGATCGAAGCAGTATTGTAATCGGACAAATAAAACAGCTAATGTTTTTATTTACCGCGTTGTCATTAGTACCGGTACTAAAAATTCTATTTGCGAAACATTTTTTTTAGTGCACAGATAATCTTTTGAATAGATGTTTTGATTTGGTCTACTGTTGACTATGTAGGATAATTGAAAGAATTTTCAATTTTGCGAAACAGTTGCGATAGCGCGTATTATGAAATCTCTATAGACCGAGTCTCAGCAATAGGTATTATTATGCATTCAGTGTGGCCTACTGCGTATGAAAATGAATCCTTTGCATTGTAAAAACGAAGATAAAATGAAATACGTTAATAAAAAAATTAATTTAAGTAGTTTTCAGATACCGTACTACGGTACATGAGCAAATCTTAAAAAAAAAAAAAAAAAAGTAAATGCTATTAATTTCGTAGGCTACATTATTGCCTCTTTTTCTCTCTCCCTAAAAGAGAAAAACGATTAATCGGAGTTCGGCCGTCGGAAAACCAGAAAAATAAAAAAAAAAAAAATAAGAATGTGGTTGGAGCTGAACGAATCAAGCCAAGCAAACCGCTTCTTTCTTCATCATCAACATCTTTTCTCCAATTTCCACTTCAATTCACCACTACCACTATTCATATTGGGAATCAGGACCAGACTTCTCGTTGCGGTAGAAAATCAAATCTTATAAACGATTTCTAAGAAACAATTTACAAACTACGGTAACACAAGAAGAAAAAAATGTGTAAGCAGTATCCTACTTGTTAGTCCCAAATTAGTTAAAAATGAAAAACAAATCTCGAAATAATTAAAATTCACAAAATACTGTTCGGAATTGTCGACCAATTCAAAGTACATTTACAAACAAAAAATTGATAGCCCTTTTCAAAAAGACTACGGTACATCAAATAAAAGTCAGAAAAATAATCTCTAAAAAATATACTGAAAATCAAAATGTTAGATTTTCCAAATTCTATCAAATTGCATTCTAAAACAATCAAATTTCTAACGAATCTGAACCTAAAACCAGCTTAAACTTGAAACTTTCAAGAACAGTAATTATTAGAATGACTAAAAAAACATTCTTTCAAATAACTAAACACTGAAAAAAAAAATCAAGTAAAATCAAAATCAAAACAAATTAAAATTTTAAATATATGTTGCTACGGTATTTTCTAACTAAATTTTGAATTAAAAGTGTCAAGGGCCTACAACTAGCAAAATCCAGTCCTTTAGCGATGCAGCTCTGTCTATACACAGTATACAAAACGAAAATGTAGTTGACGAAGAAAAGTAGAAGCTAACATACGATCTAAGTGGAGTCTAGTCTTAATAAACATGTCGCATCCCTTTATTCCTCGTCCTCCCATCCACCTACTCCGAGCCTGCCATTCGGACATAAATTGCCAACAAATGTCGAGTCCATCGACTTGTACGCCAGCCACACGCACCGCTAAACTCAAACGAGAGAAAGACTTTCACACGGATACTCTAGCTCTTTTTTAATCATTGCTTTTCCATTGTTAAGGATGAGGAGGAGGAGCCTTTACGCGCCTTTGCCTGGACGAGCTGTTAATCGGCCGTAAGAAATCATCTTCTTTATGCGCTTCTGATCAACTGGCTCAATTCTATTGTTGGCCTAAATTCTATACGCACACACTCACTCAAAATCAGATTGATGAGTGGGAATGAAAAGCCTAAGGGAATATAAGCTAAAGGGGTGAAGGGAAAGAAGATTAAATAAATAACCTCCAACTAGAAATTAAGTAGAAAGCTTTAAAAAATAAAAATTTCATTCGATTAAGCTGCTTTACAACTTGTCTACAAGTCCCTTTTTTTTTTAAAAAAAAAAAAAAAAATATTTTTTAGGATATTATGCGGGTAAAGATCAAAAAAGTAGATTTTCAAAAGAGTTTATGAAATTATTTTAAAGAAAAGAGAAGGGGAAAAAAAACGATATCTGTACAATAAATTTCATAGCAACGAGCACATTATTCTAACGAAATTCTTAAATTTCCAAAAAAAAAAATTAAATATTACCGGTACTGTATTGCATTGTCAAATTTAAAGCTTCAAATCTTTTCTACGTGTTTGTTGAATTTCTCGAAATTATTCGCTAAGCATTTTCACTTAAAATCAAAAACGTCTTTCAAAATGCTTAAGTTTTATGCTAATACAGTATTTCATATTATTTCATTATTTACAAATCCTCGCAAGTTTTCTGTAGACCCATTTGCATGTACGAGTACAGCAATACAGTACTTCGGGTAATCGAACCATCAATATCCCGCACTGTTTGAAACCCAACTAAAAGAAGAACATCAGATAAAACCAGACAAAAATGGTCAAACGTTATTAGAAGTAATTTGTGTAAAAAATGCATGTTCTGCTTTGGAATTCCCAGCCGAACTAAGCGAGGTATCACCGTATCACTACTGTACATTTATTTTTAAAAATGAACCAAAAGTTTAAGGCTAATATTCGTTCAAAAGCTACATTTGTAACAATTTTACCGCATTTAGCTGCAGCTCTGAATGTGTGCGTTTCTCTTTCTCAAAATACATTTAAAAAAACCAACCGTACAAACTCTCAGCTCTAATACACTTATACATATAAATTCAAAATTATACAACGATATCAACTAAAACGTATTATTAGAGAATATTCCATAATTCCAGTCCATATCAATTATCTAAATTATAACTTAAAAGCATTTGCGTGGGAGATCGACGATTAAATAGGACAAAATATTTATCTGGGATACCATCTGCTTGTTTGCTACTTTTCAAAAATGTGGATTCTATGTACAAATACGAGTATGTTTCCAAAATTACTGTTGACTGCTGAGGTTCTCCTTAGCTTGGATCTTAATATTCCGTACAGTTACAAATTGTTTAGAGCATAGTTTAAGGCTCCATTCAAGAGCTGCTTCTATGCTCATAATGCTTACAATTGGTAGCTCCAAGCATGATTTAATGCTTTAGTTGTGTTTTGATGCCCACAGACGGTGCGAATATGTTTTGTTTTATACGTTTTTATTTGTCTAATTCTGTTCATGGGTTGGAGTGTTACTCCTTAAATGTTAATGCTACCATTACCTCGTTTATTTGTTATCATTGAGGTTGTCTATTTATTTACTCACATTTTGTTAAAGTAACACAACTACGGATTTATGCAAGATTTTGGAAGGTCTAATACCAAAATCTTGACACTTTCTACTACCGGTAGTACTAATATGTAATAAAGTTGTCAGTCCCTTCTACAGATGTCGTTTCTATATTTTGCCTAAAACGAATGACAAGCTACGAATATAAAATAAATTGAGATTGAAAAGTTTCCCCAATAGCATACCGCTAAATCATCAATACTGACAATACTGTACAGTACTACTACGCAATAACAAAGCTGCAATATATAAATACATTATATAAAATATTTAAAATTTGAATTTTCTTTACCTTGTTGTTGCATGCATCTATTGCGTCTTATTCAAAAGTTTAAAATCTATTCACAAAATTAAAAAAAAAAGCAGATAATTAATATTGAAACGTTAATTTCAATGATCGAATTAACTTACTTGAATGTTACGCGTAAACATTTACTTCAACATTAGCTGCGTGAACAGTTAAATGACGCGTAGCATACATTTTATTCTTCACCGCGAGAACCGAAAAGCCGAACACGAGTATCAGAACACGCGCTTACTGCCAAAGCAATAATACAACACACAAGAGAAAACTTTAAAATTTTAAAACCTGCACGCGACTAAGGCAATTAAGCAAGAACTTATTCGAGTCAATCGAAATTTAAAAGTCAGACTATACACAAAAATGTCACTTTGAACCATATTTGACCAAACGCGAGAGTTTGAAAAAGTTGATAAACTGCAGATATTGTAGCTTCTACCGTTCAATTCACACACAACACCGACAAAAACCTCATGCCGACTTTTAACTTGTTCACTAATACCGATAAAACACTAGGAGAAAGACATTCTATTGCCCTTTAAACTAAAATTAACTTAAAAAAAATAATTTCGATATAACGGGGAATAAGATACCTAACGGATACCGAACTTTCAAGCAACGCCATTTTCTTGACCTTCTTTGATCAAAAGCGCGGAATTTTTGGCGCTTCCAGTGACGATCTGTGAAGATCAGAAATATTATTAAAAATAAAGTTGAGATTACATAAGAAATTAAAATTACTTTAAACGAATTAAACTTTGTTTACCTCGTAAATCTTGTTTACCAAAAATAGGCGCTGTTGTAGGCTACAGTACATGTAGGTGGATAGATAAAAAGTACCAGTAGCCTTTAGGCTGGCTATACGATATTTTTATGAATGGCATAAAGCAGAATAACTTTAGAGTTCAAAATTAAATTACTTTTAACGAAAATACCTGTTTCAGTTATTAAAAGTTGTATAATTATTTCAGCCAAAAAAGTTTTCAGCCTTTTCACTTGAAGGCGCCATTTATCGACGACTGCTTGTCGTTTATGTTACGAAAGAAGCGCTGCAGTTTCATCAGTTAACCACTGGAGGTCGCCCTTAACGGTATAGTTTTCAACCGATTTGGTTTGAAAAGAAGCGCGCGATAAATAAAATTTTTAAAGTTCAATAATGATGTACGTACTGCACATGTATAGTAATCGTATAAGAAGTCAAGTCATCTAGAATAAAATTATAATGACAATGTTAAATTAAAAAAAAATTTATTACCATACGGAAATCTACGAAGTTAAATTTTGAATTCATCGCATTGAATTCAAACCCTGAACAGAAAAAAAATAAATAAATTGTTAAAATTTAAAAAATAATAAAAAAAAAGATAATTTCACTTATCATTGCCATTGAAATTGAAGGTAATAACGTTGCAAACCCTGGAACCAAAAATTATTATTAAAAACAAGTTTAGAAATCAAAAATCGATTTTACTTACCATTGATGAACTGTAAAGTAACACAGTATCTTTGAAGATAGGTTTACCCACAAATCGTAATCTGAAAAAAAAAAATTTTTTAATTATATGTATATGTAATGTACCGGTACTGTACATGTATTTTGAAACAGAAAAACTGAAAAAATTAAACCATTCATCTTGAAGGTCACATCCGTAAAAATCGGAATGCTATTACAAAGCATTGTTTGAAAAACAAATTCATTTGTTTTTCTCTCAGAGCTCTCAGCTCCTAACTAATTTTTGAATTTTAATAAAAATTGCCGCCTCTTAATAATATAATACCTATTGTATAATAATTATAGCAGCAAAAAAATAGTTGAGATTCATTTTTAATTTAAATTTATCAAAAACAATGGGAAAAATTCATCTTGGATAACAAATACACCTCATCTCAACATGCATCCATCTGCTTTACTACTGCATTCCTAAATCTTAGCGATTACGATGAAAGTTAATTTTATTGGCAGCAGGCAAGTATCCGTCAACTTGTACCAACTACAGGACCGTGCTTTATTTAATTACATGTACTGTATTTGGAGGAGCATTTATCCTCGGTACGTCAGTGGGGAGGTAGAGATGGATGGGTTGCAATAATAAGAACAGGGCAAAAAAAAATTGTCGCGTTATCGTCTGCAAATCTTTGATTGAGGAAGAAAAATAATATACGGTATTGTAAATAAAATTACGGGCATGTAAATTTTTTTAAGTGATAATACCCGTTGCGGACCTTGGAATCTCCTCTAGTTTCCCCTCCCCTACGTCACTGAGTTCACAGTAGACATTTTAGAGGTGCAATAATTTTTAAAAAAATATTTAAAATTTAATGACTAATTTATCCATTTTTCACTATGTATTACAATTTATTTTGCTTAAAATTAATAAACCTTTGTTCAAAAAATTCTATTGAAGTTATTATTGTAATAAATTAATTTATTAATAATTGTTATAAAAACCATTTTTTTTAAATTGCAACATTTGATACCAACGCAAAAATAATAAGCAATACGGTATACAGTATGTAATAATACCGGCAGTAATTTATGCACACTTTCTCAATTTCTAGAACTAATGTTCTAGAAATAAATTGCTAAAATGAGGTCATCACATAAATAGTCATTTCCACTTTTTAGTTTTCTCCAAAAAAAAAAATATATAGCATATAAAATTAATAGGAAAAATTTATAAATAACTAATAAAATGTATCATTTGGTTAAAATAAAAAAGTAAACTTTATTTCAAATAATAATATTAAACGATAAACAATTTTTTATAAAAATGGTATAAATACTCCAATAAAACTAAGTGAGCTTAACAAACTTAACCATTGAAAAATATTATTTTTATTTCCCCATTAAAATAATATAAAAATTAAAATGAATAAAATTCTGTTGATTCTTACTGTTTCAGGTGTATTAGCATCCCTTACTTGCTCATTAACAGTTTCTGCAAATCTATTTCAACAAGGTAAGAATAATAATTACTGTATTTTCATTTTTGTAATATTATTAAAAATATAAATTAGTATTTTTAATATTAAAATTATGCTGGCGAGTATTTCAAAAAAACCTAACCTAATCCTAAAAATTCTTATCAAATAAACTGCATGCAATTAAAAATAAATTAATTTAAAAAAATAAAATAAAGGAATTATACGGGTACCGGTAATAAAAAATTCATTTTTACTTTTTTCAGAAGTTAAGAAGAGGGACGAAGAACGTAATTATATTTCATTGTTTATAATTTAGGCAAAGTTTTAAAATTGGTACATGATAAAAATGTTTTGCAATTATTTAGCTCCAGCCATTCCAAAAATTGACGCTAATTTCAATACACAACATTTTCTACAGCAAATGAACGATTACGCAGCGAGACAGCAACAGAAAGCGAATGAGGCTCAAGAAAAAGCCAAAGCCGAGCAAGAAAAAGCACAGATAGAGCAAGAAAAAGCGAATGCTGCGCAGGAACAAGCAAAAGCGGCCCAAGCTACAGCATCGCCAGCAGCTTCATAAACAAAATCATGAAATCGAACACACCATCAGTTTGTTCAAAGACTCAACATAGTTGAAAACCACAATGCGCGATTGTGTATAATTTCGCAAATTTGAAATCATTAATAAAAATTATTTAAACAATATCAAAAATTGTATTTTAATAATTCTCAAAATGATTCCTGGTTAACAAAATACATTATAGATAACTATTCAATAGAAATAAAAAAAAAATTTGCTAAAAACGAAATCTCTAAGATAAAATTTTAAAAGCAAATTTAAAATATTATTTTTCAAAAGTACGAGTAGATTTACAGTATACAAAAATATTGTTACTGCGTGTTTCGTAATTTCCGTTTTAATGTGCTTTAGTATTTTAGGGATTCATGAATTCTTTTTTTTTTTTCTTTCGATTTCAGACTTGTAATCTTTTCTACAAATTACAAACCTCAAGCAATACAAAAATCATAAACGAATCACTTTTCTTAATCGTCAAAATATTTGATGAAACCTTCATTTAGTGAATTTTAAATTACATAGGGCCTACTAGTGTAATGCACTTATTATTTGACTTACCCTAGCCATTACTTTCAGGTTTACATAAACTAAAGTTTTAAACAAGTCTAAAACAGATTGAAATCTATTGGAGTAAAAAAGATTAAACAATTATTTGCTCACAGCCGACTTTTTTTTTTTATTTTTTATTAATTAATTTGCGCCCAATTGGGCAAAATAAACAATAAACAAGGTATTCTTTTTAAAAACAATGCGTCGGATTATCGCCTTTCGTTGCCATTAGATTTTTTTAGAAAAAACATAGCACGACCAGGAAATCACCCCAGAACACTGTTATCCAGATCAATTAATGTGCTTAAAGCCTTCGAATGTCAATCGAGTTTAAACCTTCATTCGCAAGAAGTTCCATCACAATACCATATTTCATGCATACACTAACACGGCGGTCTTGCTACTATAAGCCTGTGAGTACAATAAACGTTTGAAATTCTTCTTGTGCTTATTAGACCAATTTACGTCTACCGTAGATTTCAGGTAAACCATCGTGGAATTTTCATTTCGGATGAAATTGCGATTGACGTTCTACTCGTAAAAACTAATGGAGAGAAGAAATGCATAGTAAAAACATTTATTTTAACTTATTATTTTTTGGTTACTCTAAAAAAATTTAATGTACATGTACTGTATGGGGATTGAATTTACCAATATATTTTGCATAGACAGTGCCACTATTAATTACTTGTCAATATATTTTGTAATACTAAAAATTTGATAAACAACAGAAAAATAAGAAAAGATTATCTTTATAAAATTAATATAATCTCAAAATAATCTCTAAAATAGTACGCAACCCCTTAAAACTTGGGAATTAAATCTTTAATTTAAAGATAGAATCTCCCAGAAAACAGCACGGTGCTGTTTTAAGGTAGAAAGTTCGTTAATTTACATTCAACAAACAGCTTAAAAACTTGCAAGTTCTTTAAACAATACTCAAAAATTTGACAATAAATGCACTGTAAATGAACATTATAATACACTGCATTTTGCACAATGACAATAATAATGATAAGAGTTTATTTCCCTTTCTATAGAATACGTAACAGATTTTAAGATTTTTTAAATAAAATATGCCATAAAAAATATTCGTATTGTTTACAAACCAATATTTTACATTTAAAAAAAAAAGAATAAAAAAAAAAGAATTAATTTATTATTAATAAAATATTATTTATAATAGTCATAAAAATGATTTAAAATTATAAAATTTAAATTTTATGCTGGTACTTAATATAATTTACGGTATAATAGAAATAAAAATATAAATATAAAAAAAAAATTAATTATTATTATTCTATAATTCTATAATAGCATACTGTAAGTATAAAACTTCGGCGTACATTTTGGTTTCAATTTTATTTACTTTTAGAAATAAAGTCCGGGTAAATAAAAAATGAAAACAGCGCACTGGTTAGTTACATGTTTTTTATTAGTTACTTTCGTTCTCTTTCAAGCCGAATGTTCGGATAACCTACCTCCAAACAGTAAAGTTTACAAATTCTATCTACGATTTCAAAATCCATGTAAACAACAATATGATAATAAAGCTGAAGAAAAACCAAAACTATCGGCCAAATTACCAGAACCGTTAACGCTGTTACCAGAAGCGTCAGAACAACTAACAGAACCATCAGCAAAATTACCAAATCCAACGTCAAATCGGCCAGAACAACAAACAGATCTACCAGAAACGCAATCAAAACTACCAGGGCCAACGGTAGAATTGCCACAACCAACATCAATTCTTCCAGAATTACAACAAAAACTATCGGAAAAGCAAGCAAAGTTACAAAAACCTGAAATTCTTGACAAACGATTAGGTAGTCGTCCGTTGAAAAAATATAAAAAGCCAAACCATTCCACATTGTCAAAATCACAAGAAGAAAGTTCCGAGTCCAAATATTCATCGAGTGTGAAACCAAACCTCAGCGAAAGCGAATTATTGCACCCAAATCTAACGAATAGCGTTTTAAAAGAGAGAATTAAAGAATTTATCAAGTTGAAGCAGCACCATCGTAAAGAGAACCTGATACAGTTGAAAGAACTTGAAAAAAATTGGAGACGTCAAAAAATCGAGCACTTGAAACATCTGAAACAATTGCGGCGACTGAAACTACTTCAGATTTTGCAGAGGAAACAACAACAGCTGATTGAGGAAATTAAAAAAAATCCGGATTTTGATTTAACAAATGCCGTCACTGATAAGCTCCATTATTCTAGTGAACATAAACTCAATTCCATAGAACACTCTCCGGAATCAAGCGACCATTTGACATATCCAAATAAGATTTCTCCATACACGAAAAAACCGTCGTCAAATTCAAGAGCACCTTGGTTATATACAAAACAGCCGTTGTCATATCCGAAAGACCAATTGTCATACACAAAAAAGCCTTTGCCAAATCCGAGTGAACCTATGTCAAATGATAAAGAACTTGGGTCAAATGAGAGAGACCTTGGGTCAAACGAGAGAGACCTTGGATCAAATGAGAGAGACCTTGGGTCAAATGAGAGAGGCCTTGGGTCAAATGAGAGAGAACTCGGATCAAATGAACCTTTGATAAATACGGAAAAATCTTTGCCATATTCTTCAGATAATTTGCCCAATTCTAAAGGACCTCCAAGTATCGATTCTGTCACAACAATTAAAAACTCGGACTTTGAAAATTTTCCGAAAACTGAAACTTTCACTGATATAAATCAACTAAAAACAACTGAGAGCGGAGAAACAGAGCGAGAAAATGAGACACCAAAAACCTGAACTTCATTTTAATTAATACTAAAAATGCAACCCGCAACCAAATAAAAAAATATGTGAATTTTTTTTGTATCAAATAACATGTAGCCCCGTTAAATGTACATTTTCATATATAAAAAAAGGTGTGTTTTTAAATAAACTGAATTGATATCTTGTACAATATTCATTAATTTGGCAAAATTTCTAATAATTCGCTCAAAATTAGATATAATTGGACGGGGTATTGCACAAAACTACCAAAACACCTAAATTTAAAGTGCTTTTTACAAATAGAAATAATAAACTTGTTAGTCTTTGCTCAATTGTCGACAATCAATCAATTGCGATGATTGCAAATCTTAACAATTTTACAAAGGCCAATAATTATTAGTTTAATTACTTGTTTTTGTTCTTTAGTATAAACTCAAGAATCAAAACATAATTATTAAAATAACACATTTTATTAAAATTATCTTAAAGACATTAATTTCTAAAATTTGGCAATTATTGTATCGATCTAAGGCAATTTGCACTGTGCAGTCGCACAAAATAATACAAAAAAAGAAATTACTCCTCGATATATTTCTCCGTGAGTTTGATTTCAACTTCATTTTGCTGCAAGTTTTGATCCTTTTCGTCGTAAACGTCACTTAAAAAAATTCTCCTCCAACATCGATTCATTTTTAAATGCCACCTCCTCACATTTTCAGGTATTAAATCGTATTTTACCGAAGATGAAGGTACTTTTTTGTTATCTTAAACACAAACATACATGAGTTATTAAGTCTAAATATACAGCAAGACACCAGAACCGGATTTTTGGCATATTCCTGTTATATCTCTTTTTTCTTAATAAGTTTTCTTTAAGTTTTGGAAAACGATAACGTTCAGTAAGCTTTCGAGTACATGTACATGTATTACGATGTTATAAAAAGCATATCCAGTTGAATAAAAAAGATAAATTAATTAAAAAATTTGATTTTTGAAATTAAATTTATTGAATTTTACTCTTTTTTAAAATTTTATTCATTGAAGTTTCAATTTAATCCCCCTTAAATTTTATTTTGTCAAGTTTTTACTTTTTTAAAGTAATTTTTTTATAGTAAAAACTCTTCATTATGTACTCCGTAGTATTGCTGATATAACCAATGTGTTATAATCCGGCTCTGTATAAGTCTATGACTACCACTTACAAAATATCAATGTTAAAATAACAAATATTATAACTGTAATTATGAAGCCAAACACCGCGTACCAATGATAACTCATTGGGGACAATGGAAAATAAGACGCCCTAAAAATGTTTAAAATACAGAAGAGTAAAAATCAAATTCAAAATTGTAGCGTCAACTTAACAGTGAAGGTGAGGGTGTTCCACTCAACGTAGAATTATTTACAAAGTTCACAGATTGAAAAGTGACCGTGACATTGGCAATCGCCGGGCAATTGTCTGTCGAAAGTGGTTTCGTAATGGCAGGTATGCGCACAATCAATGCTCCACCCACAACCCACGTCATGATAACGCACGATAAACAAAAACTAGAAAAAACTATCTAAAAAAAGAAAATAAGAATTATAATGCAATATCTTACTTAAAAATTGAAAAATCATTAGATTTTTTACATTGGAATTTGCCTGAGGACATAGAATTCCGATGAGAAATAAAAAGAAAGTGGGTCCACTGGATACCATTTGAAACGAATTTGTTGCCTAACCAAAATGATTGAGATAAAAAGTCAGCCGTTTTAATATGTACGAGTAGATTATTTGATTAAATCACCTGGTTGAGGGTTGGAAAGATTTCGCCAATTTGCACACCCCCAACGGTTACCAGGCCAAACACGATCACTAACAAAATTAATAATAAGAAATCACTTACGAAATGTAAAATAAAAAGTTTGGGATCTATACTGAATCACTGAATAAAGATAATGAAAAACATTTACCACTAATTTTCGACATCAACGTTAAACGCTGACTGTTTAAGCCTGGTAGTATAGGCCGTAAAATCCCATCAATAAACACTGCCGCGAACGCATTCAACATGGAGGAATATGTACTACAAGTATTGAAATAAAAATTATTATTGAATTATAAAACTCAAAAATTATAATTCAAAAATTGCCTGCCTTAAAAATGCGCAAACAACCGCAGCGAAGTAAAACCCTGTCATTCCAGGGATGTCGGTAAATATCTCACTCACGTAGTAGCTAGAGATCTACAAACTTAATTCTAATTAAACCAATCACTATTGCGTGATAAAGTTTACCTGATTGACGCTCTTAACAGCGCCTGATTTCACAGGGTCACACAAATAGTAATAGGAATACATGAAGAGACCATAGCAACAGGTAGCAGTGGTGGCAATTGTACACAACCCGATGCCCCAATTTGAAGCTCTAATGAACGGACAAATTGAAAATGTGTACGGTATACAACAAAAATAATTTTAAAGAAAAATATCTAATTTGAATTATTTAACTTTCCTAAATCTTAAAATTTATTATACTGTATTTCGAATTTTTCAAACTGAATTTTTTTGCCGTTGTCTTTGCAATTTCAGAAACTTGAGATAGGAATTTGAACCACGCCAAATGTCGGTATATTTATTACCTTTGAGCTTGTGCGACTGTTGATGAGGCCAATAGCCGTTGCTGACATTGTTGGCCCAATATTTTATTCTGCAGAATAAATAATGTGTGGAAGATTTCCGTCCAAAAAGTATATCTCGTTCGAGGATCAAAATCAAAACTATTTGCACAATTATTATTTGCGTTAAAAGCAATAATTCTTTATTTGGTTTTGAAATTTTTACTTGAAGAACTCCAGCCTATCTCCTTCCCAGTTCCTTTGCCAAACGGTAGATAAACCAGCGCTTACTATGATTGACCTAATAAAAACGGCTAGAATCGCAACTATCATAACCATCGCCTGAACAGAGTCCGCCAAAATAATTCCTCTCATTCCTCCCTAATAAGTGGAACGAGATCGGGTTACAATGACCAATCTTAAAATGACTTTAAATACTCCAACTTACAATAGCGGAGTACGTGATGACCACAGAAGAAATGATGGCTACATACGCCCACGTACTTAGAGCTGAAACTACATTGAAAAATCTTTTTTTTTTAAACAAAATTACTAAACGAATATTATAAGCTAGACCGGATTTAGCCATCGTTAACACAAGTCTATAGAGACTAAAAGCTGTTATGAAGCACAATTTAAATCACGAAGATACTCAGTCTATGGGTGGGGGTGCTGCTTCCCTGTCAATTTACAGTACGCACGTGTATTGAAAAATAATACATGTACTGTATTTGCCAAAACTCAATAGCAGCACCTAACATATATCTGGACTCACAGATAATAATTTTAAAACCAGCAAAAAAGTTAATGCAACAGAAAATCCACACTATATTAAAAATTAAATTATCATCCATTCAAAAACCCCAATATTTTAAAATAATCGAAAGCCCCCACATCTCGATTTTCTTAATGAATTAGTGGCTTAATTTCGTTTGATAAAAATAAAGTTTTGTTTATTGTGGGTCTATGTTGAGCTGCCATTGAGTATTTTGTAAGTTTAACCAGCATATCAAATTACTGTAATACAATTTCTAACTGAAGAATATTTCATCAATTTTTGAAATTAATATTCGTTACGTTTTAGCTAGAATCCGGCCCTAGTTAATCAAGACATTTCCAAAAAAAGTACCTGCACTCAAAGCCAATGAAACGGTGTACAGGTAAACACTAGCCATTCCAAGCTACATACATTAATTAAATTATGATACTGTACTATAATTCAGAAACTTTCATGCATGAACCTCTTAATATTCAGGTTCCAAGATATAAGTACTGTACAAAAACCGAGAGTGCACGAGTTTAATCCACGATTGCTTTTCGAATGAGAATATGGAGGAGGGGTTCAACTTCTAAAATCACTGCCTGGGTGGGCCACCCAGTATACCACTTCGCAGTACATGTACCACACTTTTGGTGACACTGACTCGGAACAATATTACAGTATTTTGAAAATGAAAATTACAAGGTTCATGCATGACGCCGCATAATTATCATAAATGTCAATTATTTGCATTATATAAATTAATATGCAAGAACTACTCACAGTTTGAAAAAGAGATATAACAATAACGAATCGAGAAAGAACTGAATTAAACCGAAGTTCCAAAAACTATTTCAAGATAAAAGTTATAATTAAATTTCACATTTTTTTTTTAAATTAATAATTACCGTAATACCTTATAAATATTTGGTGTGTTCAGCTGATGAATGATCGGAATAAAAAGCTTATTTGCTACTAAATTGACAAAAATGGTGAGGAGTAATCCTAGGAGTATTTGAGTTCCAAATAGATAAATTTCGTTGGGAAAAGCAATCAAAGTTCCGGTCGATGTATAAGTGGCGAAATACGACAATATTATCGGAATAATGTGAATTGAACGACTGGCTAAAAAATACTCGTAAAAAGTACTTTGTTTTTTAGTTTGGGAGAAATACAGCCCGACTCCTACGGAAATAACGCAGCAAACGCCGATAATGACGTAATCGACGACCGAGAGAAAGAGAGGAGCCATCTTCACTGGACTTTACGACACACAACAACTGATACTGAAATGAAACGCGTTGAAGTTTCAATTTTCAGATAATAAAATTGGCTATATTAATGATTGGTGAACGCTAGTTTAATGCAGGATTTCCTCAAAGCGCCTGATGCGTCCCGCGCGACGAAATATTGAAGTTTATGAAAAAGGAATAACCAAGGCCGCTGCGATGGCTAAAGCTACGGTACACTTTGAAATAAAATCTTATGTTCTAATTTTATAAAAAAAAAAAAAAAAATAGTCAAAACGTTTTTTGAAAATAATCACTAATCTTAATATTATAAAGGCTTATTTTAACAATTTAAGAAATTTATTTTAATACAATATTATACTGCTTCGATCGTTTTCAAACATTTAGCGTTGAGCAGAATGATGCGTTTCTGAATTTCCGGCCATGAGTATCACAATATACTTTACATGTACTTTGAACTTAGTTATTAAAATCTTTAAAATAACAAAACCCAATTGTCCGTGTGTAATCCCCGTCCCCTTTTTACCTTTGGTTGGCGCGGGGAAAAAACAATAATAAAAATATTATTATTAATCTTACTTAATAGAAAAAAAAAATAAAGTAATGAAGAAACTTATTTTATTTGTAATAATTTTATTTTCTAATTTTGCATCAACTGAAAACTTAGGTTGGGTCGCATTAAGCAGCTCTGCAGAAATACACAAATCACCTAATAGACAAACGATAATAATTTTCTTTATCACATTAGCACAGGTCACGAATAACAGAACAATCGATTTAAAACGAAACTGTTAATACAATGAATTTCTCTTTATAATACAATTACTGTATTGAATGTAGGACGAAATGCTAACTTGACGGTCTTGACCTCCATCACATACTTATTAGGCCCCCTAAAACTTTTACTGTTAAATGCTAATTGCTGTCTACAATAAGTTTGAATTTAAATTAATACTGGTGCTTAGTAAATTATTTTCTGATAAAGTTATATTCAAAAGCTGCAGGACTCTCGATTAACGATAAAAGTACGACGTTTAAATTTATTTAGCTCAGCGATCGAATGCCTTGGAATATTAGATTGAGAGAATTACCGAGCGTCTGAAATGTAACTATCCAACTTCCGCCTGTTATTAAAAAAAAAAAAAAAAAAAACTAGCAAAGATAAAAATTTTAAAATGATCATTCATAAAGTTTTTTCTGTAAAAAAAAAAAACATTTTTCTTAACACCACCTTATTAGCCGACATTCTACTCGCCCATTTATGTCAGATAATTGCGTCTCTACTGTACTGATAGTTATCAACATGTTTTTCTGTTAGTTTTCATCTCAACTTCATTTTGCTGAATATCTTATTCATCGTATTCGTCACTTATCCTCCAACGTCGATTCATTTTTAGATGCCATCTCTTCAGTGAAGAGTCTTCACATTTTCGAGTATTAAATCGAACTTAATTGAAGATAAAGCTACCTTTTTGTCATCTTAAACACAAAATTACACGAGTTACTAGTCTAATTAAACTTAGACGAAGAGGGTGTTTTATTCAAAGTTGAATTATTGAAAATCCTTGCAGATTGAAAAGTGACAGTGACATTGGCAATTGTCTGTCGAGAGTGGTTTGGTGGCAGCAGTTATGCGCATAATCGACGCACCACCCACAACCCACGCTATGATTAACACACGATAAACAAAAACTAGAGAAAACCATCTTAAAAAATAAGAAATAAATTCAAGGCTTCACTTAAAAATAAAAAAATTATAGCTTTTTTTTTTTTACATTGGAATTTGCTTGTGGAGATAAAATTCCCATTAGAAATAAAAAGAACAACGTGAATAATAAGATGAATATTATCAATACAATCAAGCCCGGATGAAATTAAATTAAGAAAATTATTAATTTAATTTTTGCTGCTACCATGCAGTAGCTCTCCCGGGACAGTGCAGATAGAAGATAACCGTAAAAGACCAAAATGTCACCTACAGTGTATGTAAGTGTTCATAACGCATACAATTATTTAATTTGATTTGCGTTTTTGCCAGCTGGGAACTTTTATTCTCGTATGCTCTACAGTCTCATTCTGTATTCGGTTTATAACGGACTATCAACTACAATTTGTCTCTATTTTTTTAAAAAAAAAAAAAAAAATCTACATTATTTCTTTTTAATGTCGCAGTAGACGCGTAAAAATGTTTTAAGAGCAAACATCTTTAATAGCAAACTACTGTATATGAAGGGGTTCAAAATATACCAAAAATGGCATACGCTAATCGTTCCTTGGCCCCTTGTCAACTTTCTACACTCCGTCCCCCACCTCCTATCATTTTTCAACTTGATAATGGTGTCTGCAAAATATTACACTGAAATGAATTAGCTTCAGTATTTAGTAAATTATTTTTTGAAATATTACAAAGCTATAATATTTGTTATTAATAAAAATGGTACGACGATTAAATTTAAATAGTTTAACCATTATAATAAACCCGTAAATTGGTAATAAATTTTGCACTTAGCATAGTGGATGCCAAGGCTGTGATCATTTTTACTTCTACTGTACATTGTTTTCTGCTCTAAAGTTAAAAAAATACATTAAAAATTATTTATAATCGTTAATAATAATGCTATAAGTGTACTGTATATTGAGTAAAATAGTTTAAGTGGCTCATTCAAATTGTTAAAATGGCTTTGCAATGTCAAATTACGTTCCTTTTGCAGAATGAATATTACCGGCAAGTGTTCTGGAATTGTCCTGGGTTATGGAGCAATTCAGGTGTTTCCAACATTGAGTACTGAGTACAGCATTTGTAATTATTTGAGTATCCTACACGAGTAATTTGGTCGTACAATCGAGTAAAATTTAAATACTGTACCGGTAATCGATTTTTAACACTTTTTAAAGTAATTTTTCCACAATTAGGCCTATTTTAAAGCAACTTCTCGCACTTATATAATATTAACAATGATAATATTTTGAATCTCTCAAATTAATTGAACTTGTAAAGTGATTTTTCAAGTTTAAAGCGATAAAATAAATTTTTTATATTAACTCACAACACAAAGCAACTTTTGTGGCTTAAAAACTATTTTTTCAAAAAACAAAATTTAAAAATTATAGGTAAAACCCATAAAATTTGCTTTACAATAATCACAGAATATTTTGGCTATAATCCATTTTTAGCCTAAACTGGCTCTCAGTCCTCGTCATCGATAATGCACTTCAAAGCTTCGATGTTCGTGTTGTGTCATTTTGTTTTTTATAGACGCATGTATTTTTTTAAAAAAAATTATTAATTCTGTTCCCGCACAGTCGAATAATATTGCGTTTGCAGCAGATGCAATCAATTTTATTTTGTATAGTATGGCCTACTGTTTAGTTCATTAATTTTATAATAGTCTTTTTTTAAAGTTGATTGGTTAAAATAAACAAAATAAAATTTAAAACTTAGCATCTTTGTTTCTAAAAACTAAACAAAACATTTTCCCAATTTTGTATAAACTAGCGAGCGTATACTATTGTTATTTCTAACAATTTGTTTGAATTTTTAACTCCTAAAACGTTGAGAAAACTTTGCAAATTACGAGAGAGTGAAAGAATAGTCGCCATTTCACATGAAACATTTTCTCTTAACTAGCAATAGAAATCAGTAAGAAAAGTATTTAAACTTTACATATTTAAAGAAATTAGCAGTTAATTTTACATAATATACTTTGAAACATAAAGAAGCGGGTACATGTTTTAATAAGGTATACAATATGACAGACTCACTTCAAAATAATAATTAAAGAAAAGTGCGAGAAAATTGTTCAATTTTTTTTTTTTAATTACCAGCTTGTAGTTAAGCTAAAAAATACTAGAGTACCAGTACAGGGGTATTAAAGACTCGACTAATTTCAAAACACCTCCGGACGTATTATTTCCGGCAAGAGAAAATTCCCCTCTTATTAAAGGCAAAATGTATGCATTGAAGAAATAGTACATGTAGCCTACCTTCCAAATTAAATGTTTAAAAAAAGTATGGTACGGTAATGAGATGCTATAAAGTTATTTTAATGTTAACTATTAATACCAAAAAAAAAAATAAATTCAATAAATAACAATTAATATTGAGGCAATATTAAAATAAATAAACAAATTTCAACGGTAATTATATTGGAACAATATTGTTGTATATAAATAGAATGGCATATGGTAGACAGCTGTTTATTGTTCAGTTTGCCAACAATGAAATTCAAAATTAACAAAAACAAGTATGTGCATCTATTTTATCTATTAATGTTTTTCAGCTACGGTTCCGCTTTTAATACGAGACGCCATTGTGATAATGTTTTTCCAGCTTTCTTATCAATTCCGGATTTAGGAGTTCATTACAAAGGCAAATACAACTTTGATTTATATTTTCAGTTTTAAACTGCTGCATATATCCTAAATTGGAAAATTTTGTCTTTAAAACATAAACAAACTCTCAGTAAAACAAATTTGAAAAAAAAAAATAAATAAATAAATCATAGTTTTTAAAATTATACTCCGTATTGAAAATCAGTTAAAGGGTCTACCTAGCGTCTCAATAATTAAGTTTAATAAATAATATTCTAGGATAACAATTTGAAATTCATTGAATAATCTTAATAATTTAACAATGCTATACACAAAAATAACCGCTATTTATCACATTTCGACTAATAAAATAAATACTTATTCCATTGATTTTTACAACTTTCAATATTTCCCAAATAAAAATATAAATGTCAGTTACTCTAATAACATAATTCCAGTTTAAGGTTACTGTATCCTTTATTTGTATTTGTTTTTTAAAAAAAATGACAGTTTCATAGTCTGATCTCATATTTCATTAAAATAAAGTACAATACTACCTCGCTTAGTGCGGCTTCAAACAGTGCGGATTCACTTGAAATTTAAGCAAAAATTAGTACAGCTTTTTTCTTTTATAATATAGTAAATTTTGTATAGGGGTTTCTCCTTTACCATTATCATACAGTGAAACACGCTATTAGATCTGAACGCAAAGCTACAGCTTAATATAATAAGACTGAGTGGGGAAAAAATGTAAAAGTGATTCGACGGTGATCCAGGGGGAACCAAGGGGGGAAAAAATGTTTTTAGTTATTTTTGGAACCAATTGTCACTTTTTCTATGTGTTTCATTCTCCGATCAGTGCGATTTCAAATAGTGCGGCATATTTTTACCCCCGATTACCCGCACTAATCGAGGTATTACTATTATTGCATTTCAGATGTAAAAAGTGAAGTAAAAGTTGAATCCACTCCATTACCGCCAGAGTCATACGAAGTACCAACACCTTGTGACAGATAATTATAATCTCGAATAATAACAACACTGTAATAATTATCACGAATAAATCTAAATACATAAATAAATGTGATCATTTTAAATTTTATGTTATTTTAAATACTTCCGCAATTTCGTTATCCCGTAACAGTCTGATACTGTACAGTACTAAAAATAATTTCCCCATCTTTTACTACGTCATAACTTGGCAATATACGCAGCAATTAATTCATTGCATTCTTTATTTCAACTAGAAAACAACATTATTTTTTGAAACACCTTGCCAAACGTTTTCACCCCTCAACAAAACACCATGATTAACAAAATGAATAAAACGTAAAACTAAGCTATACCGTAATTTTTGACGAATTTCTTATACAGTGGTGATAAAGTGGAAAACTGCTGTATAATTTCGCAACACATTTATAATAATATTATTCGTAATAATTATTAAGTTTAACTTGACGCGCCAAGTGAGCAGTTCTCTTAGATCGACCGGTAGAGGGTGCCAACAGCATTAAATTCTGTCGTTGCCCGAAACAAAATCTTGGGCAGGCGGTAACCATAGCAACCTTTGATGTTCATCTTAAAACAACAATTTTTATTTGGAAATTATATTTCTCCGATTGTCGATCTTTTATCATAAATTGTGGCAAATTTTGCGCTGAAATTAGTTTATTTGTAATTAATAATATTTTATCATTAATTAAACCTCAATTAATTTTACCTGAAAATCAATAGTAAATATAAGCAAACCGTACGCCAGCTGCACTAATTATCGCATCAATTTAAAAAAGTCGATACATATACCAAGCACGAAATGAATTTTCGCTTAATTAGTGCTAATTATGCTTTCTAGAAACGACAAAACATTCTTTTTTTTTTTTACAAAAAAAAAAATTCGATTTTCCTTTGTCAAAGTTAGATAATGATTCATTTCCTTTTAAAAAAAAAATTACATCCAGCCGCAAAAATAAATAAACAGGCAATTAAAACTTCGGTTCACAAACAACTTTTGCTCGCGGCCCAACCATTTGTCTATTCATGTTTGCCTTAGAAAAAAATAGCCAAATTCCCCAAAATCTATAAAAACTTTCACAATCAGCAAATATTGTAAAATTATTTCCCTCCTATTTAATAAAAAAAAAAGAGAAGTAGATGATGAAAAAAAAAAACACTTTTTACTTATGTTACAATTTCTACGTCAATATAAATGTAATTAACATAGAAAACCAAAACCAATTTAAACCTTTTATTAGGTGTCCAATATTAATTTTAAAAAACATATACCTGTATTAAGTTTTTCAATTAAAAAAAAAAGAACTATATTTTTTAAGAATTTCATTAATAATAATGCAGTAATTGATAAGTCATGTGACTCGATCAATTAAATTATCTCTAACGTTGGTTCGCGACTCAAAGTTTGCTACCCTCTCTACAACTCCGACATAAATTGGCTACATGTACCAGCCTCTCTCGTAGATTTACACATCGCTTTCGTGAAGATTTGCAGCAAATCTTGCAATGGAAGCGGCCAGATTTGATAGGGATGTTCAGAGTGAGCGAGGGCTCAGTAGCCGCAGCGAGTGAGAGAGCGGAGAGTGATAGAGAAAGATAATGAGTGGAAAGATGCGACAGATGCTGAGGGAGATGGGAGTCCTAACAACAAGCACAACAAATGGCTTCTCTTCTGCGTTGGATTAATCGCGACCAAGGGTTGAAAAGTGCGCGAAAAAGCAACCAAAACCTAAGGTAAGCGCATTTATCTCATTTAACAAAATATAAACGACGACTATGCGGCATTCGTAGCGACGAGCCAAATACCCAGAAAATTGTCGGTCATATCAAAAGGGGAGGGAGGAAAAAAATCTCGGTTCGCATTAGCTAAATATTCTAAGCCTCGTTTTTTTTTATTAATTCCATCAATAGAAAGCAACTGCTTCCATGTATCATAAAAAATAAAAAAAAAAAGCCATGGCGGTGCTATAGTACATGTATAGTGTAGCGGGAGACGGGGTATTTATAACCTTGTTTTTTCGAACACGAATAGCGTGCAAGAGAGACAGGGAGTGAGAGAGAAAGGGGAACGCACATTAAAGTCTGAATGAGATAGACCGGCGACAACTTGGTTCAATAATAATACAGACGCATCCTTTCTTTCTCAATTACGTCATCCTCCCTCGTTCATCCTTCTCTTAATTATTATTGAGCCAAAATGCTTTATCGTTAATATTCAAAACTTTATACACTGTTACCTGTATATATTTTTTCCTTTTCGGTTTAAAATCAATTATTTTGGAATTACCGTTTCAAATGGTTTTTTTTATGGACTCAACGAGATATTGAAAAAGTGCTTTGAATTTTAATGCTGGTATTGTGTTATCTATTATTATTTCCGACAATTTTTTTTAAAAAAAACCTATCGTTTCCATAGCAACACACGCCACTTGATGCTTTTTTAAAGTGAAATACAAATTGAGAAATTATGGGTTATGGAAAATGAAATTTAGTTCAATAGGATTTATTTTTTACTTTTTCCGTTTCTAATTTTTTTTTTCACTCGAAAAGTATAATTAAAGCGTTTTTTTGAATCGCTTCAATTATGCTTTTCCGCAATAACAAATTTAAAAAAAAAATCACAAATTTAAAATTCAGTAGCAATGTCTAGTCGGTACTCCGATTGAATATAAAAAATAAATCAACAAAAATGTTTTAATACAGTAGTAATTTTTTTTAAAAAATGAAACAATATAAATGATACGGGTCTTTTTGAAAAAGGGAGCAAAAAACTAAAACATTTTCCAATTTTTCAAGTTGCATTTAATGATAGTCACACTAAATTTGTTAGCTAAATAATTTTATTTTACATCTCAAAATATAATTAGAATGGTCCAAAAACTTTAAAAATCGAACTCTGAAGCATTTAAACATTATAAACATTGGTTGTTCAGGAATGTTGGGACAGCTCATCTTTGTCCCTACGATTTAAAGCAACTGTGTCGGCCTGGCTATGGTCTGAATAAAGCTCAACATTTCCCAATACAGTACAGTATAACAAAATTATCGATAGAGCAAAACCAAATGTTCAATAAATTGTGACATACGATAAATTTATCGTTGGCTAAAGTAGAAAACCTGCTAACTCTCAAAGTCCATATTTTACAAGAGAGCCAGAAAACTGATTGTTCTCTCGAAGAACTGGCATGGAGTTGGAAGGTTTGTTATTGGCGGCTATTAATTCAGTATAAATGTAATGGAGTTTACAATTTCTTTCCATAGAGATACAGCATCTCAAAAGAGTGAAAACCAAACGAACGAAGCATATAATATATGCCTATGAGTTTAAAGCACCATTTCGGTAAAAAGTGAAGTTAGCCATGCCCTTACTGAATTTATATTCCAAAATAATTTTGCCTATCTAACGCTCATTAATAATAATAATAACTCATGAAAAGTACTACACTCACAAAAAAAAAATAGAACAAAATAAAATAAAACAATAAAATACAGCCAATACAGTAGGCCTACACAACTGGGCCTACATTATGCTGCAGCACATAATAATAATAATATGATGAACCACATGTTCACAGCTGTTGATTCTTAAAAGAAATAATTAAACCAAGGGCAAGATAAAACTGTCATTCGTTTGACGTCGAAACTATTACAATTGTGTGACACTATAACAGTACTGTTATCACAATCGTTCTTGCTCTCTTTCTTTCACAATCAAAAAATGCGACAATCTATAGAGAAACATATTCTCAAAACCAAACTGACGAAACATAACTATAGCCTATAACACAATTTCGATAAAAAAAAAAAAGTGAAGTTAGTCCGGGTCCTTACTGTATTTATATTGCACAATTTAAAAATACTCGTAATAATAACTACCGTGATAAAAATTAAATAACCTGACAAAAAATAAAATTAAACAAGTCTATTTAAACAAAAAAATTGGAACAAAATAAAACAAAATCAGTGGTGAAAGTAAGCCGGAACGGCGTTCCGGCCCAACATCACCAAACAAAAAAAATAATAGCTGCTAAAATTATTCTCATAAGCAATGGAAAGGGGCCCCAAAATTAAGATAATTTGTTAATAATCTTACTATTTTGTCCGAAAAAGAGACTAAATTTGTCGATTTTCCTAAAAAAAAAAAAATCGCGCCTCGCAAGCTCGGCGCAGGTTTTTTCAATAACTGACTTTTTATAGCTAGGGGTCGCAAAAAAAAAAACCAGGGAAATTATGAAAGCGTTCCGGCAAGACATTTTTTCTACTTTCACCACTTAATAAAATACTGTCCAGTAAAGTACATAGAGCTATAAATCTAACACATCGTAATAAAACAAATATATTACACCGTACCGGTAGTAATTAAACCAAAAAATTGAAGCACAGTAGGCCTACCTAGAACAAAAAGATAGCGTCAATACAGTTAGGCCTACATTGTGCTGCAGCACATAATAATAATTATGACGAACCACATGTTCGAACCACGTGTAAAATAATTAAACCAGGAGCAAGATGAAGTTGCCATTCGTTTCACATCAAAACTATCGCAAGTTAATGATTACTATAACTGTGTGCCACACTGTTACATTACCAACCAACTTAGCACAATCGTTCTTTCTTTCTTTCGCAATCCAAAACCAAAAAAAAAAAAAAATCCCCGCGACAATTTCTCATCCATACGTTATTTTTACGCCAATTTTTCAAAGTGCAAGGCTTGCAACGCGAATAACGTCGCGGGACTACACTATTTCTAAATACGGTAAATAACTAGCTTTTATATTATACGTGTACTGTATTTTGTTTTCCACATGACAATTAAATGTGTACAGTCGAGATCGGGCCAAACAATTTGCTTGGCTAATTTGCAGGTAGATTTAATCCTCTTTTTCTTTTCCATTGTCGACCACCGTTGATGAATTGCACAACAGCATGAATAGAATTATTATTGTGACAAAGATAAAAAAATATATATATTATACACGTTGATGACTGAGTACATAATTAGCATTAATAATAAATGCAATTAATTATTAAATAGTCTAGTCCTCGACGCTTCAATGAATAATTTAGTAGTACAAGCCTTCTCATAAACCGTCTAGAAATTCGAAAAAGTTTTTTTTTTTTTTTTTTAAAAAATAATCTACATCCGTGAAAAAAAACTTTTGCGCATTTTTTTTAATTTTTGCATATCATTTGCAAAATAATCATTTAAAATTGATAGCAAAATACCCCCCAAATTATGTTTTGAGTTTGTGATCCATAAAATCTTTTTTTTTAAAAAAAAGATATGGAAACTTCGCATCTTCATAAATCTTTATTTATCGCTTATTTGACATTCAATTAATACTTTTTTTTTTTTTTTTAATTAAAATAATTAATACTTTGAAAAATATATCATAATTTCTCAAACTCTTTATAAAATCTGCAATTTTTGCATACAAATTAAGAAACGAAGAAGGGAAATTAAATTTTTTATACACTTATTATAGTATGCGGTCACCGCTAATTATTTAAGAAAAAAAAAAAACGGCTAACCGCAATCTCATTATTGAAATCAGTTAAAATTTAAATTAAATTGATAGATAAGTACCCGGTATTTGTAAATAAACTAAACGAAAAAAATAAACACCAACTGCACTCAAAAATAACAATGACAAACCATCTGTATACAGTAGCATACTCTTTTTATATATAGGCGCCGCCCATAAATGACGTCACGCAATTTTGGCTGATTTTTTACCCCCTCCCCTCCCCCCCCCCCATGTCACAGCTGGTCACAAAAAGTCAGACCCCCCCCCCCCTCAAATATAACGTCACAAAGTTCTGACCTCCCCCCCCCCCTCTCAAAAATTAAAAATAAGTTATTTTCCATTTTTTTTTTTTCAAAAGTTGCGCATTTTGGATTTTTAATGTGACGTCCAATTTCTTAAATACCCCCTCCCCCTCGTCACAGACCGTCACAAAATGTTAACCCCCCCCCCTCCCCCCTATGAGCGTGACGTCATTTATGGACAGTGCCATACGAGTATCTATGCATATTTAATTCGTTTTATTCAAACCAATATATTTAGTACTGTACATAGATATTAAGCAGCATTTCAATATACTCGTAATAGTTGGCACTATAATAATTTATTTGCAACAAATGTGACTGGCAGAAGGGACGCCGAAACAACAATGACTACATTTGAGTAATAAATAACGAAGTTTCGAACAATTTATTTCAGTATTCACTTTAAAAACAAAACAAGCTAAACGATAAAAACAATAATATCGAAGAATATTAAAAACATTTAAACATACTGTAATACTGTAGTTGATGCGATATTAACTTCTATTTGCAACAACTGCGAGTGGGTCAGTGGGAAAACGAAAGGCCGAAATAACAATGATTAAGCTTACTTTTGACGAAAAAATAATGCACTTTCGCACATTTCATCTCAGTATTTTACTCAACAAAAGTAAAAAAATGTTGTGACAATAATTAGCTTAAGATTCCAATTGGAACAATATACCAAGACAGGGCCGGATTTCGGTGCCTGTAATCCTTCAACAAGGAAACAGACAAAAAAAAAACATGTTATTGATTATTTCTTTGTTGTTTTGATGTTTTCCAAATTATTTATAGAATTTTTGAGGAGTTTTAAATATTCTAAAACTTCCTTTTTGAAATTTTGTAACTTAAAAGCTAGAATTACTCCTTATTTAATATTTACAAATTTCTCAAGCTTAATATTTATTCCTTATCAATTTATTTTTTATTCTGCGTTTGGAGTGTTGGGGGTTTATTAAATTTTAAATGAATGTAAAAAAATCAGCTAATTTTTAAACTTTTTGAAATTATGACGTCTAATATTTATTCCTTTGAATCAATTTTTTACCTCTTTGTATGGGTTATTATCATTGTCTACTTTGAAATACACCATAAAAAAAATCAAAATGTCCGGATAATCGATGTAAAAAGGGAGGTGAAATATGATATTTTTTGGGATTAAATTCATGGTTACTAAAGTTTGGTCAATTTCTATGGAAACATTTCGACGTTGACCAACGAAATGGAAACATAGGTAACGATTTACGCAATACATTTCCTCAATTATTATTAGTAATCGTAATTGATCGCGCAATTTTTTTTTTTTAAATAAATTATTAAGTAAGCTACCGTATCATTCACTTGACATCACTTTATAACCAACAATAACGATTGCCACAGCTCAGCAACCACAAACAGTAATTTTTTTCTAAAAGGTAAAAAAAAATATTGAATGTAACATACCGGTTGTACTTTAAATAATAATATTAATAACGCAGAAATACTCGTACATTCAAAAGTTAAGGAGATCAAATTGAAATTTAAATGCACGTACAATTTAAATCAGGCATGCCACATGTGACACTTTATTTTATACCAAGTGGGTAAAAAAAAAAAAAGTTACACCACACAAATTCTATCGGGACTCGTCATTGACAAATCGCTCGAACGCTTGTGTAACATCGATCGAAATCAGGAAAAAATCATGGAACACCTGGAAATTGAAATTTATGTTCAATGTTGCTGCTACCAAAAACAGATGCAAAAGAAAAGAAAACAATAATTCTTGCGCGGGGGAAAAAATGGGTGGAAAAAATGGAAAATTAAATGTTTGTAATAAATTATAAAAACAAGAATTTTTGAATATAAAAAGTTTTGAACAATTCAAAACTACTTTAAACCATTTAAAGGCAATCTGAAAACACTTGGTTGATTGGCACAAAAACAAAAATAAAAAAACATAACGCGTCCCTTATTTTGAGAATCAACCGCAGAATAATCCAATAAAATATTTGATAGGCACATCCGCTTAGTTTTTAAGTGGACCTACTTTCCTTTATTTTGATCCCGCATGCTTTTACTGCACCGTACAACTTCCTGCGCTATATTGAAATTCCTAGCCGATGCTTAATCAACATTGAATGAGAATTGATTAAGGATGCGCGCACAAGAGCGATGAAAGAGACAGTTAGTGTCGTCACGGCAATAGACGTTTTCAGAAAGTAAACCTATGCGGTAGCCTGTAGGTGCAAAGTGTAGTAGGCTGTCTCTTCCAGTATCTACTGTATACAGTACGTGCAATACTAGCTTTCTTGTTCAAATACTTATTCGGATTTCTAAACCTTCTCAACATAATTTTGCAGTTGTAACTGCAGAGTGAAGAATAAATCTAAAAACCGAAGAGTAAGCACGCGCGGAGGTAGGCAAATACTACATTTTAATTACCGTGTAAATTAATTATAGTTCGTTTTTTTTAAAAAAAAAATTTAACTTTTTAATTGTTCTGCATTATTATAATGCGGTCAAATCGTCTACAGTAATTCTAAAAATGCAGTAGTTTGCAAAAATTTAATTATTTTTTGTTTTCCAAAAATAAAAATTAAATTGAGTTCTCTATACACACTTTAAAATATCAAATAAAGTTGAAAAATAATGTATAACATTTTCATAAAAAAAAAATTATATATTATTATAATTAAGAATAAGTGTACAATATTATTATTAATTTCTAACATTTTAATTGTCCCGATTAAAATCTAGTGAACTTTAATCCCCATTAGTTTTGTAAAAATATACTGGGAGTATAATAATATAAAAATAAGTGGTAGTTGTTGATTGAACTTTGCATCGTTGCCAACATTAAAAATGTAAAAACTTTAATCGCAATAAGAAAGAAAGTACTGTACGTTGCATGCGAAAAGCGAGATAAGTTCAAGCTTTCAGCTATTTCGAGGAAATCACACAACTCAGGAAATACAGCAGCTGCATTGATTCACATGCAGTTAACTTTAAATCGAAACGGAAAACGGTCTAATCTGTTCTAGATTTTATTTTATTTTAAAAGTATCTTTGACAGTTATGCTTATTTTTTTTTATTCTATCAATCACATTAGTTAGTTTTGCGTAAGATTTTGTTTTTAAAAGTTTAATAATGTAAGAAGCATGTTTAATCTGCATAAAATGTATGGAGCATTTTATTAATCAAAACCACACAGATTAAAGTTAAATATTTAATATTTTTATTAACTACAGTGAAACCCGTTTATAGTGCGCCCGCTTATAGTGCGATCCCGGGTTAGTGCGACAATAAATTTGACCCTTAGGGATTAAAAAACTGCATAATACAGTAAGTCTGTGTTCAGTGCGCTCCACTTGAATAAATTTTTTTCTAAAAAAAATGTTTATTGAAAATCTAAAAATTTTTAAAAGTTGTGAACTTTCTGGAGCGTTTTTTCTTGACAATTACAGTGCGTATATAAAAAATAAAAGGCTAAAAAATTAGATTTAAAAAAATTATTTTTGAGTAAATGCTTAATTTCACTAAGAAATACTTTAGTTACAATTTCTATTATTTCCCGGATATAGTGCGATCCAGCTTACAGTACGATCCTGAATACAGTGCGAATTTTTTACAGTCCCTTGAATCGCACTGCAACCGGATTTCACTGTATTTAAAAATGATTTCTTAGAAAGGAAATTAATTGCTTAATTAAATCTTTCTAATTAAATAAACAGTGTTATCCTATTTTATGACGTCTAACATTGAATTAAATTAATACAGTGACCATGCTAATAAAACTCGTTTCTTTGCACCGTAGATGTTGTATCCTAAACGACAAGTAATTCGATAATTCTGTTGTGCCATATGGTATATCAAACCAACAGTTTCATATTGTATCCTAAACGACCACCAATTCAAGATTTCGCTCGTATTCATTAATGTATAATATCATCGATTATTCCAAAAACAAAAAAAAAAAAAAAAGAAACTTAAATCGATCATCCGTTAAATTACTAACTACAGAGCCTTTCAGTATTTGGCCAGCCCTAAAAGAAAACATTAAATACCGTAAACGTTTTTCATTACTATTATTACGTTGCCACCCACTAATCCAGTTTTATTCTTATTTAATTCTTATTTTGCACTAATCTCAGTTCGATATTCTATTTTTTTTATTTCCCCACAACATTTAAAATCAAGACTTAAGTCGATAAAATTATATCTTGTAGATTAAGAAAGTTCAGCCGCAACGAAATAATAGATTTCAATAATTATTTTAATTATTATCCGAGAAAATGATCGAATGAGATGTTAAAGCAAATAACATCTTCGCTATGAATTTGTATTAAATTTGTTTTAAAACTAACTCGCAAAAAGTTTTCTTAAGGCTATAATCCTCTTTATACGCCATTGTATTTCAATTTCATATTTTTATCTAGTAAAAAATTGTAATAAATGCGACTTATACGCTCGCTTTATAATTCATTTTCTAGAACATATTTTATTACATGCCAAGGTTTACGTGAATGGAATTTTTTTTATATACAGTATTTTATTATACTATACATTAGTAACGCCTTCACGTATGAAATTTCTACGCGCACTAGTATGAAGACATTTTACTATGACATGTACATATGATATCGGTACGTACTGTTTTTTATATTCGCGAATCGGATATGCTGTAGGAGTATAATCGGATTGCAATTCAATTTTTTTTTTAAGGTGAAACTTTCCTTCATAGACTTCAAATTTATTTAAAGTCGTTTACAATTTAATTTAATTGAATATAAAGTTCAAGATCCGTGGTCTACAACTCTTAATTTTAAAATGTAAAAAATCAATAATTAGCTGCGGTTTTAAATTCAATACTGTATTAGTTACTACATTAACGATAGTTTGACGTATGCCAGCTAAAGGTTTACAATTCAATATTGCAGTAAAACAACGCGATAGGTTCATGTTGCATTTCAATTTAAGTGCTCAAAATTATCTATTAAACTTAAGCACCGGTAGGAGGGGGTTAAACACTCGAAAATTTGATAGGCTACACGCTTCACTTAAAACGGGTAAATAAAATTATTATGCTTGTAATTTAAGTCTACAGTGGCATCCATGATCCAATGACAGAAGTGGTAATTAACAGAAAAATAATTCTATTTTGGGTATAACGAGAGAGAGGGAGAGATGTCTTTAATTAAGCTTTATTTATGCTAAAATAAAATAAAAGCACGTACATTTCACGCACCTGCTTGTTTAATTTAAATTAAATATTTACCATACACTTTCTGGTTTCTTTTCAAATGGTTTTGGTTCTACTAACACTCTAATTTTCTCTATAATATATTCGAGTTGGTAGCGCAACAATTACTAAAAACTAATTTTCCATCTTAATTAAAATTGCTTTTAAATTTCTAGTCTATTTCCTGGTTTTTCCACCATTCCTTCTTATTATGTTATTAAAAAAAAAAAAAAATAAATAAAAACAAGGATTTATTTTTTAGACGCAGCACTTTACATACGCAAAAGCCCTACATACAAAGAGATTTTCAGCTAAGTTCCGGTAAACTACATATTTATCCACAAACGAGAGATTATTTCTTTGTGGTTCGAGATTAGTTTCCAAAAATATATGGGTGAGATGTAGAGAAATTATACGTAAGTACCGGTAGTTGTGGCATTTTGTAACGTAAAGTGCTCCAGCTAGATTAGCAGGCTTAATGCGATCCCAGAAAATTAATGGCTTACACGTCATAGCTAATGCACACAACAATAATTTAATATAGGCTACAATAATTATTAAACCAATCGGCTCCAAATTATTCTCACTAACTCGCATTCAATATCAAAGAATATGCCATTTTTTTTTTACTGATAAAAATATCCGGAACTACATGAAGTCACGAGAATAAAAATATCTTTCAACATTTTATCGTTTAAAAACAGATGAGAAAAATGCATTCATTTTATTTATTAATTCGAAACATCCTTCATTACGTTACACCATTTTATTAACCGGCATTTTCGAATTTCACATAGCTAATAAAAATTGTTGCTCAAAATTTGGAGCTAAAACAAGCAAAAAAAAACTCTCGAATTGCATTTACTGTATACACTTTTTGCTTATTTTAACTTTTTCATTCATCAAAGCACACTACATACGGTAATAACGAAACCATTCTATCCAATCAAATACGACTCATTCATGATTCACATTTCCTCCTTCATTTTTAATTTAGTACCGTACTGTTTTTTTTTTTGTTTTTTTTAAATCTTAATTATTTATGCGGTTTTTAAAATTTCAAAGTGTAACTTGTTCTATAAATGATAACGCGAATGTGCCTCTTAAGGTTGTCCGTCGCTGTCGTCTCTTAACGCAAACAGCCTACATCCAACTCATCTGTTTACCATCATAATATGAAAAATAAGCTCAACGATTTCATTGTCAACTTTATATCTATTTTCTAATGTGGCTTTTATCACAAATCCGGGTTTAAAGTTTCATTTTTTAAATTAATGGGGAAAATTGAAGAAAATTCAAATTTTCTAATTCATTAGAAAACCATTTCTTAAAGTTTTTTGGATAAGTAGAACGCAGAGGGATTTCAGCGCTCTTCAATAGGTTATCAAGACGGTATTGCTCTATCTACAACAGCTGACAAGTGTTTATTCTAAAACGGTACTGTCATTAAATGAAACAGTTTAACAGATGTTAAGAAGTTTAATAACTGAGATGTGTAATTTATCAGTTAACATTTCAGGTAGAACGTTTAAATAAATTCCGCAACACAATATGCCGAGTGTGTACATCGCAAATTTTTGGAATACTTTGCCTTTTATCTTGCGCAACCACAGTACCCGGAATGTTCAGGGGAAAAAACTTTGTAAACACTTCTTTTCTGATTCTACATATCATAAAAGACAATTCATTGCTAATGCATAGGCCCGTACATGCCATTATTATTTATTTACTCTACTTCGGTAACAAATTTTAATTAAAAAAAAAAAAGAAAAAGATAATGATTTCAATTTTTAAAAAAATATGACGAAAAGTTGGTTAGATCAAGATCTCTCTATACACTGGTCAGACAGCTCTTAAGTAAAAGTCGAGTTAGGAACTCTCCCTCCCCCCAGATGGCG
>JAQGAZ010000760.1:0-46680 GCA_034692225.1 Polydesmus complanatus
CTAAGTATGATGTGGAAGTTACGGGTTCAAACCCCAGAGATGAACAAGTTTTTAAATTTAAATAAAAAAAAAATAATATCAAATTAATTAAAAAAAAAAAAAAAAAAGTTTAATTTATTGAAGAAAAAAAAAATTAATTTATAGAAAAAAAAAAATTTAATTTATAGAAAAAATTGAGTTACATACATACTCTTATACTCTTATACTGTTATACTCTTATACGGTCAGGTGAAGCTAATAAAAGCGTATTAAAAAAAAAGTGTTGCGCTGAGGCTTTTTCATTCGCAGATCGCTCAGGATAACTATTTTTTTTTTTTTTTTAAATAAAGAGATGGAAATAACCTTCTCGGATACAAAAACTACTGTACTCAAATCTCAATAATATTCGTTATAAATACTGTAGTTATAATAATTGTAATAATATTGACACAGCTGTTTTTTTTCTTGCATAGGCTACACACATAGTTATAGCATAGCTACGTATGTTATCGGCCAGACCCGAAATCAATTAAATCGAACTGGTTTGGCTGACCAAACAATTATAATAAGTACCGATAATCAAAGTTTTCCAATTCCGTGGGCATTTTGCTCCTATTTTTTTTTTTTTTTTTTGGGCGGGCCGGTAACATAATTACGCACAAAGGGACTCAGATGCAGTCATGTATGGTATGGACCGTATGGTAGGCTATATAATTACCTTGGTCACGTATTATAATCGCGCTTTGAACTCTAAAAGTAGCCTGCTTAAATCGATACCACGTCTGATTGTGCACTTTATCCAACAGTTTTGAAAAATTACTAGTACATGTAGGGTACTGTTATTGAATATGGTAGTTACATTTATCGCAATAATATTGTAGTCAAAATGTTTTACTGGAATGCAATTAGCAGGAAATTAGAAAATATTTTAAGTCAACATTTACGATGAGCATAAAAAACGAATAGCTACAGGTTTCGATGCTTCTTTGAGCCATAGTAAATGAAAAAAAAAAACGAAAGTACTGTAATATTATGGTTAGTTTTTTACAACACGGAATTCCGTAGATCAGATAATAATAATTTTGTTTCATATCAGATAATTTTGTTAAATAAACAAAAACTATTTCTTAGTTTGATGAAGAATTTGAACATGCAGCTATATTTGCCATTTATTCCCAGTAACTTTATATTTATTTTATTCTCCGCTAACGTCAGGCACGCTGTTAAAATTGATTTGTTGACAATTTTGCGGAGAAAAATACTACAGTATGCATTATTATAATGACTAAAAATATTGGGAGCAGTAAATTAGTTTACTGTGTATACATCCGCCGGTGATTAAATAATACCACGCCATTGCCACATAATCCAGCATATATATTAAGCTGACAATAATTATAAACAGTTCTGTTGCCTGTAACAGAATACCGTACTAGATCAAATTGAATAAGAAAATAATGCAATCAAAGTAAACTGCCGCAACCAACGCATCATTAAAGGCATCGTATGCCGTAATAAACTTTCCAGTTTTAAAAACTATTAAACGCCTAGAAACAGTAAGTTGGAATCCTACCTCAATCTCTTCTTCATCTCGTCCAATCCTTCGTCCATTAATGTTGAGTTTCCATTTCGTAATTATTGCTCGAACCAAACACGATGGATTTTTCAAATCTCGTAACGTCACGAATTAACTTAGCTTAGTATAAATTACAACATCCGCATAATCACTAAATTACAGTACCAGTACCAACAACTATCCAAATCTCGACGAACAAGTTCCTAGAAAACTTTAGCAGGAAAATTGCACCTCCGGCCGCCCGACGCGACGCACATTCAAAAGCGCGGGAACTCTCAACTGCGTGTAAATAACTCCATGCTATCTCAACCCCTAATATTATGCGTTAAATTAGGTTCCGTTCACACAGGTGACTTTTTGTCACGTGACAAAAACTACGCTCCGCAAATTGTATTGAAGTCAACAGAGCTGTCACGTCGCTTCGTGTGTATCGCTCCATTGACTTCCAATACAATTTACGGAGCGTAATTTTTGTCACGTGACAAAAAGTTACCCGTGTGAACGTATCCTTATAGAAATTACCAATAAAATTTTTAAAAATATAGAGAAGAATTTTGTGTTCTAATTTAATATTTAAGACGTTTACAATAAATTGATCAAACTAATTTAATTTCGAGCTCTAAATGCGGTCTACCAATCGAAAATATTTCGGTTGAGGCTTGCAAATCACGTGATAGTATGGCTTAAATATATTCATATCTTTCTGGTCGTGATAAAAATCATTCACAAATTTTTCATCGAAATTAAATCGCACTTTTTCCCACGTTATGTAAACGGTTCCATTTTCATACGAGTATAAAGTTAGATCTCTTCCAATTGCTACCTGTAATACAGTAAATGACATTATTAAAACTCTTATGCAATAAATACTGTAGGCTAATTTATCACATTATGACATTGTATACTATTCCACAAAATTTGCTAAACCGTAATAATAAATATGAAAACACATTACGTTTAATCCTGGGTGATAATTCAGCTTTTTCTGGAAACAAATATTTTCTCCAGCTAAAACTTGAGCCCCTTCAGATTTCCGTTGCCACTTCCACCTCCCTGGGTACACTGGCTTTCCATCAAGAGTCGTGTGTATATCCAGTAGTTGTCCTGCGTTATTCATTATTTATTTACATATAAGATTATGCTAGAAGTGAATAAAAAATATCTTGATTCTATATCATAACGAATAGAGCAGACCTCTGCGTTTGAAAATTCCATCATCAGTTAACGCTATCTTAGTTTTACGGTCTGTGGATTCCATTTCTACAGGCTTAGCCATTTTAGTCACTTTAGATCTTGCAAACATTTGATATTGTCCACACGCTCCATCTGTTAAATAATTAAAATTTAATAATTTACGAATGCTACCAAGCACCGGCCTATAATTTAGTTTCCTTGATTAAACAGTTCAACGAACATGCAAAAACTTAATTACATGTATTACAGTACTTACTATGTTTAACTTTATTTAGGATAATTTCTTTCGTCAAATTCTTAAAAATATTGTTGCAAAGAACAGCTGACATTTTAATTGAGCCACAAATTCCAGTTTAGTTCTCGAAGAAATTTTATTTCTTGGCCCATAAGTTTTCGCTGTTTGAATAGTGATTTAATTTACGAAAGATGGCGCCACTTAATTTATCTTTGTAATATGGAGTGCTGTAGGAGAACAAACCATATTAAATATTATTTTACTTTCGAGGTTTATAAAATTCATTCCAGTAATAAAACATAATATATTATCACGTGAATTTAATGTCCATTCTCAAAAAAATCACCTTCTTTGGTTGCATTCTAAAACAATACATTGGTATAAAAAAAAATTAACTTCGATTTTATAACGTTTGGTGCTCCATATAAAATTTCAGAGGAGTGAATCAGAGAAGGTGTCAAGTGGGTGGTCACGAAACGAAAAAGCACGTGATGAGGTCACCAAAGTTGAAATTTTGTTTTCATTTTCATGCGCCATCCAGTGTACTACCGTATTGTCTAATTTTTGGTGTAAATGATAATGATTTTAACCAAAAAAGTATTAAGAAGAGATATAAATGAATGCCATTATCGCGCTGTGTCATTTCTGCGAATTGCATGGACCGAGTGTGATGTTTTGTACTCAATCGTTTCACGATTCTGACGACCCTCAAGTTGTGTTGGAGGACAACAGCTGTTCTGGTCAAAACAAGAAGAAATATTACGGCAAACCTCAAATCTACCAAAGATCCACTTCTGTCAATTCAGTTACAAGTAACTGTGATACCGGTAGCTCAAATTTTAAAGAGTGTGCACCGATTGAAAGTTGCGAGGTTAATATCTCATTTTATAATGACAATTATTAAAAACCGAAATTTAGTAAATTTTTATTATTAATTTAGGCATGTAAATTTATTCCATCTGACGTATCTGGATTTATATCGAATGATCACACTGCCAAAGTCAGCTACATAAGCACTCATCACCCATTACATCCTGAAATATTTAGCATAGTTCGTCAAGCGTGTGTCAGAAGCCTCAGTTGCGAAGTAATAACCCACAACAAAATTAATATTTTAAATATATGAAAATGATATTACGGTATTTTTAAAAATGTTTATAGGTTTGCCCAGGTCGAGAAGGGCCAATCTTTTTCGGCGATCAAACGCGAGGACACGTGTACAGTCACACGTTTTTTGTAAAAGATAGCCACGCGAGAGGATTTCAGCGCTGGTACAGCATCATCGTAGTGATGTTGGATAAAATCTTTTTGCTAAATTCTTGGCCATTTTTAACCAAGCATATTAGGACAGTTATAGATGAAATCCAGGAAAAAGCTAATAAAGTATTTTTTCTGTTTTTTAGAATAACTACATATATTCTTCTTTTGTTTTTTTAATTTCAAGGTGTATCAATTAGAACAAGCAGAGTGCCCTCAAAGAGTCATACGTCTTAATAGTTTAACCGAAATGACGCCGAGAAATTTTCGTAGATCACGCGGTGTAAATAAATCAATGAGATCTCTGGCCGAGCTCACTAACGATAAAGATGTGTTCGCTAACGTCCATTTGTGGTTTACGTGGATATTAAAAGCTGGAGGCAACCGAATGACGGAAAAACTATTAGAAGGACCTCCAACTGAAGATACAGTTATCGATATAGAAAAACAAGAAGGTAAACAAGAAGAATAAATTCTAATGAAATACTGATGTAAAATTATTGAATAAAAACATTTTTTTCTCCAGAAACTGAAGAAGGATTTATGCTCGTTTCCACTAAAAAAGTGCCAATTAAAGAGGTTGTTCCGCAGTCATTATCAGATAAAATTGAAGCTGAGAAAAGTACAAGCAATTCCAAAGACTTCAAAATTAGAAATATTCAACATTTATATAAAGTGCTAGGACAACAAAACTTTAGAATTATAGCTTTTCATGTTATCATTGGCAATCAATTAGTTGTTATTTGTGAAGACGAAGAGTTAACTAGTGCTATTATACATCACTTAAAGGTATGTTAATTAGCATGAACATAAAAAAAAGTGCAATACAGTACCTTTAAAATATCTTAAGTTTTTAAAATTATGAATTTAGATTCTGTTGCCAAAGGGATGTGCCCACGATATTCCCCACTTTGACAGCTACGTTAACTCTTGGAAGTGTAATTTTATTGGTTTAAATCCAACAACACCTCTTCCATCGCATTTGAAAACGTCGCTCTTGCACGTCGTTTTAGAAATTAAGAAAAAATCAGCATCGGGATTTTTAAACAAAGATCCAATGTCATACCATTATCAAATTTATAATTCTCTAGAGCTTCCTGACAAAGGTTAGATTGTTGTTTTACCTTATAATTTATACCTTGTTAATTTAATTATTTATATTTAATAGGGCCGGCAGTTTTTCACAGAATGATGGGAGTTATTGAAAACGACTCATTTACAGAAAGAGTAGTTTTAGAATTCTTCATTTCCTTGAAGGAGGAATGGATGAAGTAAAAATTGATTTTTAAATACTTGAAGTGATTACTAATTAAATTTGCGGGTATTTTTTTTCTTTTTCTTAGCAAAGTAAAGGTACTTTATAAATTTTCTCGAACTGGAAATCCATCAGTGCAAGACACAAATAAATTATTGCAAGTTTTAGGGGCGCATGAACGTGATAAGCAGGTAATTGTTTTTTTTAAAAAAAATTATATTTTTTATTATTATTTATAAACTGGTTGGAATTTTAATTTTTTAGATTTTAAAATTTTGGATGACCGGTTTAAGTGCTCAATTTAAAAATCATGTCCTAACTTCAAATCCAACATTATTATCTCCTTCAAATGACTTTTACAAGTTATGATGAAACATTATTATTACACCGGTAGTTTACATAAAAATTAAATATTATACTGTATTTGTATAATTCTATATTTTTAATCTGAAAATTTGTATATATTTGTACTGTACTGATAAAAAACAGATTCAATAATTACTGTATTGGTAATTAAAATTATTATAATATAAATATGATATAGGCAATTGCTCGCGAGTTTTATCCTAGTTTGAACGATTCATTTATAAATAAATGCACTTCGTCAAATTTACAAAACTTTACACTCCTTAAATGCATTTTATATACTTTTGTGGTTCCCTCCAATATGAATAATTTCCCAATAAAATAATATTTTTCAGTGTCTACGACTCTAATTTGTGTAAATTCGGCTTCAAAATCTCGTTTAAAATTTCATCGAATTTACACATACCGGTATATAATTATTTTCCAAGATTATAATGTATATTATTTTTAAATTATAGTACATGTATGTAAATTGTACCACGATTAGTTAATTCGTCTTTATGCTATTTATCAAATAAAAAAAAAGAAATTATAAAGAGAAATCATCACACAGAAATGACAGGATCAATCGTAGAAGCCTTCAATTAAATGTTTCCGCTAAAGATTTACTACAGTTATTCTAGAAAAAATTTCAAAATATGGCTTCATAATATGAAAACTCTTAATTAGCCAACTAAAAAATAAGAAATGCATTACCGGTACTAATTTATCATTAATTATGCATTTCTTATGTAATTTTGAGAAAACAATTTACTAATTTATCATAGTTAAGTTTTTCTTAATTTTATATGCAGTATAATTATTTGATAATGTCATAAGAATTTCTTATATAGGCAAAATCAAAAACAAACCTAAAGAATTATTCTAATGATATTCAACATTAATACAATTATTGTAATAATCGGTTGTCGCTTTCAATTTTCAATCTCAGCTCAAGTTGGAACAAAAATACACAAATTAGATGACATTTTTGAATATGCTTAAATTAAGCAAATATTATTACAAGAGGCCTATTAACCCAAATACCGGCACTAATTTCTTGCCTTAATTTAAAGAATTTTGAAAACATTATCGTTACAATTAAGCGCTACGTCCCAAATTAATAATTCAAATTTCGTTCCTAAAAATGTCCTGCATTTTTTTATAATAGTTATATAATTTAATTCTTTTAATCTACGCGTATTTACTGGTTTATAATAATTATTTACACTATAATCATAAACCCATAATTTGAATAACCTAAATTATTCATAAAATAAGTTACAATTATAGTAAAGCATAATCAAGCGATTGACGTTAAATTTCAAAAACTTAATTATGCTTGATTAGAGTTTCAAAGTTTTAACAACTCCATAATATCAAAATATGGGCTATACAAGAAATGTCCCTTCTTTAGAAAAACAAAATATTAACTGGTAATTAGTAATTTCAATTCTAACTCATTGAGCCAAAATCAATTAATTGACCAACAGGCACGCAACCGGTAATGTTCTCTTTCTTCGATTGTGGTTTCGTTTTCCAAACCTCAATATCTTTTTTAACTCGAATACCGTAAACCTCATGCAACCTATAAAACAAACCGTTAGATGGTTTAGGGGTTGTTCCATTTTTAACTAATATCTCGTCGGTTTTTTTGCGGGGTACGTTGCAATACAACTTGAAAGACGCAGCTTGTCGGCTCAATTGAGGAGAACCAGGAACGGAATTTGACATAGCTGATCCCGACGCTAATTTTTCAACTTCTTCGTCTGATTGACAACGATTAAATGGATTGACGCGTGTGGTATTAGCAGGTGGATCTGGAGCTTTCCTCGAAGGTATATTATTACAACTCCCACCATGTTTTCGTCTGGCAGGAGCTACAGGGCCACGAACCCCACTAGGTTCACCCGCAGCCGCTACCGTATTTACGACTTTAGGAGGCAGATCTTCAAATATAGATACGTGAGCTTTTTCTAACTCGACAATTTCATCTAGTTGCTGTTGCAATTGGCACACCATCATTTTCATGTAATCGTAACTCGCGCATGCTAAAGCTTTCATCCATGCTTCCATCGTTTCTTGAGTATCGGCGCCCAAGATATACGTTCGATCTCCAGCACCATGAAAAATAATTTTAAAAGCATAATGTTCTTCGTATTCAGCTAATTCTATATTAAAAAATTAAATTTTTTCATCTTAAAGTTATCAAAATTAAACTAAAATTTCAAGAGCGTAACTTAATCACGACTACAATAAGATTAATTATAGCTCGTTGTGAACCTACTAACCTATCGTACATCCTTCCAATATAATTAATCCTGTTGGCTCTTTGTCGGTTTTCTTTTCAAGGTAAAACAATAAGTTTCCTTTTAAAATGAACCACCGTCTTTGAAATCCTTTATTAACTTCGCCTCTCTTCAAAAGCCATCCTTCCTTATCCACTGGAGTTGAAGATACAGCGAACGCAGCTAGGTTTTTATCGTTCAACTTCATTTTAAATTCTCTTACCTACTATTTAACATAATATCATTAATGACATTTTAACTAACGTGTACGTCGATATTTTTTTAAAAAAAAAGTGATATTTTATCCTTGTCTTACCAGTTGAACGACCCTTCACATGCAATTTGAACAGAAATGAAGACTTGAGTGATCGAAACTAAAATACTCGCAATTCGCTCATTTTTAAGACGTTCAATTAAGTTATTGACATCAATTCAATTTAAATTTTGTATTATAAATTGCATCAGAAAATCTTGTTAAAATAATAACTAAACTTCGACATATGGCAGTTAATTTAACAATAAAATTTGTGGGTCTACACCAATCACCACCGGTAGTTCCATGGAGGAATCAACGGCTGACAGCATCAATCGTCTGCTACTCCCAAAACCCCGGTACAAAATCCAAAGTAAAGTACATGTACAATAATTAAATTTCATTAGTAAAGAAACAAACAATAACATTTTAAACTTAACGTCTATATTAAATCAAAGTCTTTCGAATCTATTGGCAATAATTATAGTACTTGCATATATTTAGAGGAAATGCATAAACTGTAATAATTATTGCAGATGTCATGCAATCTTACCTTTTATTAAAATCGTAACTTTATTTCACTCGTCTGATAATTTTAATATTTTAATTCACAAACCAGTTATCAACACAATACAATACAACTTTTCTTAAAAATTCGACATGGCATGCACTTTCCTAAGCTGTAAACTAAAAGTGTTGCATTTAAAACTTTTATCGATACAGTATTTTTTTTTTCACAGACTCAAAAAGCAAATTGTATTACAATATTATTATTATTGTATTTTCAAAAGAATAGAAAGCAACTTTCCTTTTAAAATTTTACTTTGCATGCACTTTTCTGTAAACTAAATACTGTTGCATTTAAAACTATAAATATTTTTTTTTACACAACTTTCTTACTTTTATCATTATAAAATTAGTAAAGTTTTGAGTGAATAATGTAACTGACTCAAAATAGCAAATTGTATTACATGTAATTCAAAAACTTCGAATTACATGAGCAACATGTAATATCAAAAGGTTAAGATCATAGTACATGTATATACAGATATATATAATATATACAGTACTGTATATTATAAGGGTGCCGTATATAACACAAATACAGTAATTCATTAAAGAAATTATGGCACAAGAGATTAATTAAGTAATATAATATTGCACCGGCAAGCAGAATGAACAAGTAATTTCAGTAGAACCTCAATTATCAAATCGTCCGCATAACATCCGAGACAAAAAAATTTTTTTGCTTTTTTTATTTATATGCAATTTGAACTTTAAGAAACGAACTTAATAAAGAACACATTATGCTGTATACAATTGTTTTAAAAATACAATAGCTGTACTACTCATTACAGGTTAATGTGAAGGTCATATTAGTCAATTAGTCATATAAAAATAATACGATAATATTTAATCTTCTATACTTCATGCATGACCTTTCCGATATTCAAGGTAGACTCAATTCATATATTTATACTATACTAGGATAATTGAGGTTTTCCTGCTTTTCCAAAAAATTATACATAATGAAAAATATATGAATACGTACAGGTCTAACTACGATAATTAAAATATCACTGGCAATTTAAAACATTTCTGATACAAGTTATGCGCATTCTTACTTTTTATTTTCATCATAACGAGGGAATACGAGTCGCAAGATCTTGAGAAGAGTTAAATTTACCGTTAAATCGGACTCCTTCAACGCTGTTCTACAGGTAGGACAAGTTGCATTAGCCTTTAGTCCTCGAGATATACATTCCTGTAAAATCAAAATAATTGTTATAAAGTTATCCAAGATTTTAACTCTTTAAAACCTACACGACAAAAATTATGATTGCACGGGGTAGTAACCGGTTGACGCAAGAGATCACAGCAACAAATGCACTGGAACGTTGTGGTGACCGTTGCGTTAAATTTAACAATACCTTCACTCACCACCTCCAAACAATCGTTCCATAGTTTGGAGTTGCCTTTATCCTTTTGGATCAAGTCTTTCAACTTTGTTGGCAATTCATAACCCGTAGTCTTAGCGCGCTTTGGTTTCTTTTCGCCTTCAACTAAAGACACATCGAAAATTCTAAACAATGTTATGTTAGCAAAGGTTGACAAATTTAAAACATACCTGACTTCGACTTCCGTTTCCCAGCTGCCTCTTCTTTTTCTTCATAGCCTTCAGGTAATATAAGTTTCAAACCTAACTTTTCTATTCTCAGTTTTCCTTCTTTAGTCCAAGGTGCCGGTATCGGATCGTCACGTCGAAGCATGAAACGCCAAACCATATGTCCCGCCCGACCCTTCGCACGCCAATATTTGACCACCTATTTCCAAAATAAATCAAAATGACTCTCAAACTTCCAATAGTTGAATGTTTAATAATATGTACACACTTTATAAATCCCTTCATATCGGTATCCTTTTTCAGGCGCAAACTCCTTTTCGAGTTTGAGTTGGTCTGCTCTAACAACTCTTATTTCTTTACCTTTCTTCCAATTGGAAGAAGAAGTACCGTTCTTATCAACGGGAGCATTGCACGCGACAGCAAGTCCTCTACATAAAATTGATTAATAATCTTTAACTTTACCACAAAACGTATTTTGCGGCTTACAAATTAGACTTGGTTAATTCTTGATCAAAAGACTGCTTAGCAGTTCTTTTGTTCCCAGAAAGATCCCGACCGCCACTTCCAGTATAGACGAATTCTTCTCCGTTATCCTTTCAAAATTAAAAAATATTAATCAAAAAGTAAATTAGCCTTTAATGCATTTTATTACCTCGTCGTCTTCATACCCTCCAGATAAGCATATAGATAGAGTGCCACCAGTTTTAGCAGATCCGTGGATACCAGCTACGGGAGGCCTATGAACACCCGCTCCACTCACTTGCAAGCGAAAACGCCAGTTCGTTCCCACTTCAACCCCAGGGATAGGTCCACGGTGATGTTTATGGACAATTTGGCATTCTTTCTCTACTGCCGCACAAGCCATGCCCTACAAATCAAAACCAATCATAATAAAATCGCAACCAACATAGTAATAAAACTATTTTGAAAACTTACTTTTCCCCAGTCTCTTTTGCTTTGACTATTACTTGAAGGCATTTTGGCTTTTTTTTTCGAAAGCTTGAGCTTTTCGCCAACTCCAACAATTTCTTTTCGGTTAATTTTGCATTTGGGGCAATACCTTTAGACAGAAAACAAAAGCATTACATGTACTAAATGAGAACACTACAGTATTTATAAATTAACCAGCAAAATTACAATAATAGCTAAAAAGTATTAATCAAACGAATTTCAATAACTTCAATATTTTTATCGACTAGTTTAAATTAATAATTTTTACCATTCGTTCTCATTTGGCAATGACGTTAGCGGTGGATTAAGACATGTCAAATGGAATGCCCCGTTGCACTCGTCACACAAGACCTGCTCTCCAGGATTATCTTTACCTCCGCAGACTTTGCAAGCACATTCCTTACATTTTACTGATTGTTTATCTTTACATTTATCACAAATTGGCTTTACAATGCCTAACATCAAAAAATTTAAATTAACATAAAATTATAATAAATAATTATGCTATAAAAATACGTTTCGCTATGGAGTCTGATTGCAATAGTTGTTTTAATTTTGAATTCCTATTTGAAAGGCAAGTCGTTTTTTGAATTTCTAAGAGATCGTCTATAAAAATGACTTTACAATTATCCAGACAGTTTTCTTCTAGGCTATAACAAAACGATTAAACTAATGCAAGTAAAATTTGCCAAATTAATTTTATACCCAATATGGACTTTGACTATTAGAAACTTTTGAGTTCGTTGCTTCGATTTTGAAATAACTGTACAATCGTAATATATTCCTCGCTTTTTTGGCTCTTCTCCGTTATAATTAGCTAATATTCTATCTCCTTCGGTGACGCTTTCGAAAGAAACTTTGTTCCAAGCTCGAGGTCTAAAATGGCCAATTTTTGCTTGTAAAGGTTCCCAATCCTCAAAACTAAATTTTACACAATCAAATAAAAATTAAGCTAAAAATAATCATAATAATTTTACAAACCCTTCATATAATATGTAATAAGTATAACCGTCGTCAGCATCTTTACAAACTTGTCCAAAATTATTGATGTTGTTTTCTAACCAGTGCTCCCCATTTTCGTCTAAAGACTGGTCAGAATTGCTCAAGATTTCTGACGAATCCTCACGTTTTGTAATCTTTACGATTATTCCTTCATAATAGCCGCCATCACCTTCCCAATCACATAGATCAACTCTATCCTTCACCTTTATAAATACGTTTTATAAAACTTTACAATTACTGTATTTAGAAATAAATCAATAAAACTTTTACTTTGTGATATTTACTCTTCTCCACTTCTGTCTCCTTCGCCTAGTTATCAGAAAACAATTACAAACAAAGTTTAAATCGATAAAAAAAAAGTTAAGAATTATAAATACTTTACCTTTTCTTCAATAATAATTTCTTCTGGCTTTTCAATCTCTAATTCAATGATATCTTTTTTGGCTTCTAACTTTTCCGCCAACACCTTAACCGCCAAAACAATAGTATGATTTGCGCGCACCCCATAGTCAAACAACTTATGTCCGTCTTCTAGCTGTAAAAACATTAAAAAAAAAAATTGTTATAATTTAGCAAATTTAAATACCGGTAGGCCTACTGTATATCGCTTCATTCTCAAGACACGGGCTATGACACAGGCATTTACACCGTTCGTGTATACATTTGCTAAATTGCACGAGTAGCCTGCGATGTTAAGGGATCAATATTACCAGTCTCGTCTAACACGGGGCAATAAATAGATGTAGCATTTCTAACAATAGAATGCCACGTCTTAAAACGAAATGCATTCTACATCTTTGCTCTTATGTTGCCGCGAAATATAATCAATGATTATGAAAACTATCTCGTACAGTCAAGTTTTTTCAGAATGAATTTTTTTAAGTAATTTTTGTATGAATCACAAAAAGAAACCAATTGACACTCAAATCAGTTTTTACTGTAAAGTTATGATTCCGCGTCCTCAGTTGATACGAGAAAGTTGAAAAAGCCGTAGTACATGCATCGTGATTTGCAAACAACTTTAGACTTGGCGGTCTTTCTCTGTGTGTATGTGAAAAGTGTTAATTTTCTTTAAATTTTTATTACATGTACTTGTTTTAAAATTATAGAATTTCTAATAAACAATAAGATGATTAAGAGTTTGTAAATCAAAGACTAAAATCTGCTACATGGTAGGAAAAACCACCTGCTATGAAACCGTTGCATTTTTCTGTCAAATAAGTATTTGTGTAAATGCATCACTGATTGATCGTTAAATAATTCCCGATTCTAATAATTATTATTCTCGATAGACAAATGGCGCCTAATATAATTTAGTGAAAACAAATTTCATCAACTTTTCTTGTCATTGATCGAGTAGTATTCAACCCTTCGCGCCAACACGCGACCCTCTTACCTTCCAACAATAGAATCGTCCACCATTTCGCTCAAAAGCTTGACAAATTTTGTAAAGAGGATTATTTATATTGAAAGATTTCCAATTTTGTGTTACACATAGGTAATTACAAGTTAAAATTGATTGAGGTTTAATTCATATTATCGTGAAAATGTTTCGAAATTTATTAAGAAAGAGCACGTGAGGTTTCCCGCTCATTTCCACCCCTCCCCCCCCCCTTCACTTCAGCTACAAAATTCGAAATAATTATTTAAAGTTTCTAATTTATTTGTATGAGAATAAATACAGTATTTTACATATAACAATACCTGTTTGCCAGCAAAAATTAATCGTTGTCTAGAAGGTTCAATTTTGAATTCTTCTTCTACAAGCTCTCGTAAGCTTTCTATCTTCATTGCTTTGGAGACATCTCTCTTCATAGGCTTCTTGTCAAAAACCTCGCACCATTTCACGTAAATTATCATTTTTCAGAGAATTTATAATAAAAAATTGAATAATGATATTAAACTGCAGCATTAACTTTTAAAATAATCTTCGAACTTGAACTTGAAAATTTTATCATCACACTGACCTACCTCTACCAACCATTGCGAGCGCTATGAACTGTGGACACACAACCAATTCACGGCATCATTTCGAAAGAATGAATGCGCATGTGCAGACAAGGCGCTAGTAAAATGCGCGGGAAACCGTTTTCTACCCCCTGATTGGCTGTTCGGCATGGCATGGTGTTTTCGGCAAACTGTCAAAGGATTTGTCGGGTATCCATCGACAAATAGTTCACGGCACATTTTACCGTAAGTAGTGAACCATTTGTCGTAAACCCTTTTATCCATAAACTTCAGACCCCTCCTGAATAATGGTCGTCAAAGTGTGGCCCGTGGTGAAAGTACGTTTCAAATTTTTTCTAAATTTCGATTTTGTACCGATTAAATAATTAATAATATAATGTAATATTTTTGATGGAACATAATATCTCAAATTGTAATACAGTGTAATTATGTACGGTACAGTGAAACTTTTACGCTGGACCATCTCTCAAAGAATGCTAGTTTCATTTCGAGACCTCCTCAAAAACGTCCCTCAATTTCAATGGACCACTTTTGTCGGTCCCAACCGTGGTCTCAGCACTCTACTGTACAATGCCATGTATTGTTATACCTAGATAGATCTTGGTTATACCATTCAGTGCTAAAAAATTGCATCCAAATACATCATTAATAAATTTTCATCATTTTTTTAATACAGTATTTTACTTTTAAAATTATTTTTCTTTAAATACCGGTATCAAATTCCTTGAATTTGGTATTTTACAATAATAAATTATAATAAATGTAATTCATTGGTATATATGTTGCCGTTCGTGAAAATGAAAATCCCTTTTACACAAAACTTGCTTACAAATATTACAAGCCGTAAAAGCAAAATCTACATTTTTATTGATTGATTTACGATTAAACTCGCGATGAACACTTAATAGTTCTTGTTGTTTGCCAATATCAGGCAATAATACTAGCAACTCCGTAAAAATTTCTTCGAACCGATCTTTGCCCATCATTTTTACGCAGAACTCGTAATAATCCAGAGCTAAAATCTGATTACGTCGAAATTGTCCGGACGTTTCTACGAAGTTAACAAACTTTTCATTTTTTCCTCCCAAAAGACTAACAATTTCATCCATCAATCGCTTGTTTCGCTCACTAAATTCTGGAAGCTGAATATATTTGACATTTTCATCGTTCGAAGAGAATGAAAAATCTTCGCCGCTGCTATTTGTAAAAGTTACTGAAGCTTTTGAATGCCCGTTAGCCATCGCCTCTGGCGCACTTTGAAAACCCGGAGGGGCTTTACTTACTCCAGTAGAAAAGCCAAGCGGAAGATTAACCGAGCTCTTACTAACACTTTCAAAACCGGGTGGAGGTATGTTAGCTGGGACTTCCACTTCGTTCACGGCGGGCCAGTCCACAGGATCGAAAACGGGGATTTTGCGAATCTCACTTGGTTCGTCGCTTATTTTACCATCATTTTCTTCACCATCGTTAGGCAACAAATTTTGAGCGTGCGATTCGATTAACTTCTTCAACTTTTCGATGGACGAAATATTCGACTTTTTCTTCTTTTTACCGGCTTCGTTCGACGTTACTCCGCTTTGTGCGACAGCGTTATTTTGATCTTTGTTTTTCTTTTTCTTCTTTCCAGCAGACTTAGTCACTTGTTCATCAATTCCCGAATCTGCTGCGCTTTCAGGAGCTTTCCAAGCGCTGGAGTTAGGGACGCTATTATCAGCTTCCTTAAAACGCATTTTTAATTTTCCCTTCTCCAGCTCTGGAAAATCTTCCTTACTCGAAACGTTCATGGCAACTGGAGCGGCTAACGGCTCCTCGGTCTTAGTGCTTTTGCCTTTCTTTAGAACGTACCACCCCGTTTCGGTTCTAGAGCGACCGTTACTTGAATCGGTATCCTCACCCTTCGCAGCTGTATTTTGTGATGTTCTAGGAGTATTTATAAAAGTAATATTTTGAGTACTTGTGAGACGGGTGACAACGGGAGGATTATCCTTTTTAGAATTATCACCGTTATTCGAATTCAAGGCTGATGAAAACTGTTCATTCCTTTTAGTAGAAGCAAGATTGGATAAATTATCGGAACTACTATTTTGTGGTAAAGATTTCACATTATGCATCATGTGAAAAGAAACATTAGGAGGCGTCGCTACCGGTTTACCTTTTTTATTTAGCCCTGGAAATTCTTCTTTACTATTAAGTTTAAATGTCAACGTGTTCTTTGTAAAATTTGAACCAGAAGGTATGGCGCTAGAACTCACTGATACTGAAGCCGAACCACCCCACGAGGTCGCTGCAGACGTTGATGGATTGCGACCAGTACTTTTGGATTTTCCGTTGGCACTTGGAGCCAAAGCTGGAAATTCTTCCTCGTTGTTCCCACGTCTATTACCTACCGAAAATCTGTTAATTTTCGCCAATTTTTGAGCCATCGTGTCTGAAGCTCCACCAGATGCGGCTGTTTGGTCAGCACCAACAGCACCTTTGCTGGGCAAGTTATTAAGGGATGGAAATGCTTGGCTATCATTCATGTCTATGTTTAGTGTCGAGGGTGGTGCTGGTTTAGCAGAAGCTGAATCCACATCATCAGTATGTCTTTAAAAAAAAAAAAAAATAAATAAACAAAAATTAAATAATCAAAAAAATAATAATACACTTATAAAATAAATTTATTTTAATTCAGGTTTCCTCTAACTGTTACATTTTGATACAATTAGGAGTGTAAAAATTACATAAAAGTCGATTAATAAAATCAAAAATAATATTACCTAAGATAAATAAAATATAATGTCGCATAATTATATGAAAATATTAGTAATAGATGAATTATAATAATTGTTAATATTAAAAAAATATATATATTACCTTCTATTTCTATAATCATCTCTATTTTCTCCACGGCGAAACCTGCGGCCAGGTCTATGATCAGTATTTTCTCCATTAAAACTAGCGTCCTCATCTCGGTTTCCTCGATTTATTGCATTTCCTCCTTAAAATAAATCATTCAATTAAATTTGTTTGCTTGATAAAGCAAAATGTGTACTTGGTAGATGAGTGGTTCTAGGAGCAATGGAAAACTCTAACTCCAAAGTTCTAGCTTGTTTCATTTCCGACTTGGACAAATTTTTATTGTGAATTGTTGCTCGGTGAGCTTTAAGATCAATTTCAGATCGGAAAACGGTAGTAAACTTTTCGTGAAGGCACTCTCCTTCTTCACATAAGAAATGCTCGTGTCGAAAATGTTGTCGAAGATATTCGTAATCACTAAATTGCAATTAAAATTCAGTAAAATAATCGAGAATCCTGAAAGTTTATTAAATTAATTACTTATAATAATGATGAAACCCGTCAGCATCGCAAAAATGGCAGTAAAAGTGCTCCCTTCTAAGATGTTTATACAATTCGTCTTCATCTAAAAATCTCGTATCGCAAAACTCGCATAAGGGATGTCCTCGATGTGACGTGTCATCTTCGTCTCCAACTCGCCGGTGTCTTGCTAAATCCGCTCTTGAATAGCATTTCCTCTCAAACGTGAAAACCTAAAATATTTCAAGTCAATACAGTTATACTAACACACAAAATGTAACCATTACCATCAAATGTTCAACGCAAAGATCACAGTAATGTTTTTCGTGTTCTTTGCGCACGTGATCTTTCAAACTGTGGAAACTTGCATAAGTAGGTCGACTGTCACAATATTTGCAACGGTGTTCAAGTAGTTTATAATATGCTTTTTGAATATCGATATCCTGAAAATGCAATTTGTGTTTCGAATCTTTCAACGCAAAATGCATGTCTTTCAATTCACGATAGGGTTGTTTTTGATTACAAAGAATCATCTAAAATAAATTAATTAAGTAATTAAGTATCTTGTAAAGCAATACAACAAAAAATATAGAAGCATTTTTTAAAAAATTTAACAGCGAATTACCTTGGGTAGCTCCTTGCGACAGATGGCGCAATCGAAACGCTTAGAAAGAACACGTAAACGTGTGGCACAAATGTAACACATTGCATGATCACATTCTCCGATTGCAAATATCGTCAATTGGCGACAACAAACAATACAATTATTGTCTTGCTTTTCGGCCATTATTTTCTTATTCATATTGTCTCTTTTTAACTTCTTATTTACCTGAGAAACCAAAAATAACTTTTCCAACACCTCTATCACACCTCCGCTCTCGTCCTCTTCAGAATGCAGTGTGACAAATTCAAGCTTCAAACGTGCCGGACAAATTAACGCTAAAAATTAAATTTGTTAATTTTATTAATTTTTTTAAAAATAACTTATTCTTAAAATAATAAAATAAACAAAAATAATAGTTACAACATTTTATAAATTTATAATTCTTTTTAATTTTAGATTTATTTAAGAACAATTTTGCTCAGCGCTAAATTGCTCTTCTAAAAAATATTATTCTGCAATTTACAGTATATAGATTTAATTTAACATAAATATATATAACGATTTATTAAATAAAATTTATATAAACATTCAACAAAATTAAAATAAATTTACTTTATTAATATTTTTTTTTAATTTAATTTTAACTTAAAATCTTGATAAGCAATAAAGCGCTTTGGAAGCGGCGTGACAACATTGCTCGAATGGAAAGTAGAGCATTTTTCACGGTACGAGCGGTGTGAGGGATGTTATCCTGAAAAACAATAATTAAATTTGTTTTTCAAATCTAAATCAGAATTGCAAGCGGATAATATTTAACGGTAAACGTCTAAGCAGTCATGAACGGAGGTGCGTACGGTGCAGGAAAAGCTGGATCAGCATTTGACCCTATCTCATTTATACAAAGACCTCAAGTAATTGTGAGATTAGTCAGTTGGGTAAGTAAATCCTCGAGATAATTTATTATTTAACCGGATAATTCTCACTGATTGAAATGACAGAGAAAAATCAGACGTAAAAATTAAATTGTATATTACAATAGATTTTTGGATCGTGCTTTTCAAGCCTTTTAATAGAAGAGAGAGATGGGGGAAAAAAAAAATTGTGCGCGCTTTTCTTGTGCCATTAGATACAGGTACAGCTGTTAGCTTTGCAGGGAAAGAAGCGCGAGAAAATAGGGGGCGTATTGGAAAGGCCAGCTGAATGTGCGCGCTTCGTTCGGCCCAAACAACCTATTGATTTTGCCATCTATCGTTTGTATGCCGTAACTGTACGAGAAAATTCTCGAGCGGAAAGAAAAAAAAAAAGGTAAAAGGACGACAAGTGACGCAAAATGAAAGGAACAAATTAATCGTGTTATCGCTTTAATAACCCCCCAAATCTTCTTGCCGTTTTAGTTACTCAAATAAGCTGCGTATTTTTTCATTTCTCCTTACTCTTTCCTTTTTGTTTTCAATGGCTACTACGTTCAAGTTTCTCTGCCATCAGTATAATCAATAAAAATTGTCTCTTCCAATTTGACAGCTGATTAAGTAATTGTACAATTAATAATGAATGGATTGAATGTTGTCTTTTAATTGAATTAAATACGTCGCAGCCTTGAAAAATATAATGGGATTTTATTTTTTTAATTTGAAAAAATTCTAATCCAGTTTTGCTTTGGGCAGAATTTTTTTTTTTTTTTGTTAGATAGAGGCTATCGAAATATGATACGAAAAATAAGCATCTAATTGGAAGGACAGCTAATTAAATAGAAGTCAAATAAGTACCGTAACATCATTCTGTAATATAAATATCCGTCAATAAATTAGGCGAGTGTTGAGTTTCAATTTGCGCTAAGCTTACATGTAATGATTTTTCTAGAGCTTCGATGACGCTGTTAGCGATTTTGCATATTAATAATAATTCTAGACTGTTTTTAGAAATCGATTTTAACTAATCTCAAAAACTATTGTACATAATTTGCGAACGCCGGCATAATTATGAAATGTAACGCACACATTTTTTTTCTAAGAGAAAGTATCCAATGGCCGCCTCAACACCAAATCTTTACCTGCCATCCCATTACTTAATCTACTGTACATGGTGTCCGTAAAAAAAAAACGTACCCAGCTGGATAAACTTTCTTTTAATATTTAATTGTTCTATTCTGTGTTGAAAATATCGTCTTCCGTTCTCAACACATTCAGTAACACGAGCATTACTGCATAAGCTCCAGCTTGAGCCAGTTCGTCTCATGGCTGTATCGTAAATTTAAATAAGGTAAATTACAAAATATGGGGTGTGATTCAAGAAAACATATTTTACAAAAACCGGTTGAAGCTAACGTACGATACACGTACAGGCATTCGACAGGGATTCAGAGCTGCGCAAAGTGAGTGGCTCGCTCGTTTTGCTGCGTGTGAGGCCGAAAGATAACATTTTAAACGCGTACAGTAATAGAACAATTAAATGTTCAAAATATCTTTAAAGAAAAGTTTTTCCATGCACAGGTTATTAAAATAGTCAAATTATTAAAGGGATTTAATAGTTCATTGGGTACGTTGTTGTTTTTTTTACGACAATCGTTTAATATACATGTTTTGGTCGCAACCAAATGAGTTTTCTTTCATTTTATTGTCGTGTCAAAACAACTAGGTTACACAAAATATCGATAAGCTCATAACTTATAATTAAACAAATTCCAAAATAAACAAATTAGATACGGTAACCAAACTCGAAAGATGTAAATCACAGATTATCTCATAATTATTCTCGAGCGCAAAAATTTCCTCAGCCTTCGTCAACATAATTCGAAATACCAAACGAATGATCCAATTTTCAAAATTCTCGTTACGGATTAGTTGTTTTTTTTTAAAAAATTCTTGCAATTAACAATGAACCTACGAACAAGAGCAAAACGTAAACAAGTTGTTAAAGAAAAATAGTGTGCGCATTTTCTTTCAAATTCGTTTTATCATTATGCTGAGATGCATGTAAAACGAGGATTAAATACAACTGGATTGTTAGGTGAAGGTAATGAGAGCTTGGGGAACGCTATTACGTGTTTAAGATTCTCTGGAATGAGAAAAGTTAAAAAGTTAAAATTTTTACGAGAATTTAAAAATGTACGGGGGGGGGGGGGGGGTTGTTTATACGTGTAAATAGATTTTCAGTGTGGTAGCAAATGTTTACAGTAATGTATTTCCGTGGGAGTGTTTTTTAAACTTGACTTTCAGAGAAGGTTTTTCGATTAAATCTTCGTCCATCTGATTTGACGTTTTATTTCATCACAGTTTTATCACATTCGACTTGACCGACGTTATCATCACGCGAGTGTGTGGTGCGGTGAGGGGGGGGGGGGGGGTGGTTGGAAATATTTAGTGTTTGAGTTTGAGGAATGACGTTGACTAATCCTAAATGGCGTAGATTGCTCGGCGAATATTGATCTGAGAAAATTCATGAGTTTTATGGTGGCGAGTCTGTCTGCAATACATTCGATCGCACACTCTGATCAGACGCTTCTTCTTCTTCTCCTCCATCTATTTACTTCATCTCCTACTCTACGTATCGTAATCAATTTGCTCCCAACATATTATTGCTTGTACAAATAAGCACGTGATCAAAGTTTCTTGCTTCCATTTCATATCACTTACAGTCGATGATGAGAAAGAAAATTATCTTGTTTGCTCTTTTCACCAGAAACTGGTAAACGTTGACTTTTAGAGTGAAGTACAGTATATATATTTTTTTCTCAAATATTTATTTTAAAATTGCGGTAGTATCATGCTTTCAAATCCCAGTAAACAATTTGGTGACGAAAGGTTTGGAAGTTAAAGATTTTTGATACAATATTTTATTTTTGGAGGTTTTTTTTTTTGCGCTTGGTGAAAGTAAATACTTGTACATGGCTTTTTCAAGATTAATTTTTTTAGCAGAATAAATGAGCATATTATTGTATTGATATCGAAACGGAGTCGGACCATTGTGAACTGTAACCTCACGAACAAGAAGTTTGGAAATTCTTATCGAAAATATTATTACAGTATGTTCTAGTCAGATTATAAAGATGTTATTGCAATATGTTACTGGTTTTTTATAAATAGCATACCGGTAGTTCAAAAACATGTGATGTAATTACTGTAGCTGTGTTTGAATGTCATGGCTAGAATTGGCACTGTCTTGGTTAGGATGGGACAATAAAATCCAAACCATCAACATACGTGCAAGTTTTTATGCTTTGAAATTGTAAACAAATTAATATATTTTCAGTTAGAACTTGAATTTAATGTGGAATCTTCGATTCTGGTCAAATTTGCCGCTGTTTATTGACTAGTAAATTATTAATAAGTTTTTATAATATTCAATACCGGTTAGAAAATGTTTGGGATTACCAATGTTTTGTCTAGTAACTTTATTATTTTTTTTTAAAGGGCACAAGTTGTAGTGGAAAAACTAATTTTTTCTTTAAATAATGAAAAAAGCCATCGTAGCCTATCGGTTTTGTTTTTCGTTTTAGACTAGAGAATAAACGATTGCATTTTAAATGCTGTGTACGCGGTATAGCGAAAGCCGAATTAGAAATGTTTGAATTTTAAAATAAGAATCAGTGCTTGTTGGTTCTGGAAACTATAAAAAATAAATGTGCTTTTTGAATCGATAGTTTTGTTACGACAACGTTTTAATTCTTAAAATGGTTACATTTCCTCAATTTACTTTTTTTATGCAAGTGAAATCTTTTTTTTTTTTTTAAATGCTTCTTCTAGTGCACGTAATATAAAATTCTTAAGAATGATTTGCATTGAAAGACATTTTTATGTTGAGTTTGAAAGGTTTCTTGAGCTTGAAATATACGGTGTAACTTGAAATAATTCAATTGTAAAGCTCTTTTTTTAAATTGCGAAATTGGAAATTTTTGGAGTAAACAAGCGGAATAATATTGGTCTTGGAAATACTGGAACTCCGTACCAAAAAAAAAAAGAAAGAAAGTTTTTGTCAGTAACTCTTTTTACGATTCATATTTTTCTTATTATTATTATTATACAGAAAATGTATGATTACTCTGCTTAAAAATACGGAGAAATATGTAATAGAAATGTATAAATTATTACATGGTTTTAAACTGGTTATTATATAAGTTAAATCAATTCTAGTGAAGCTGCAAGAGACATATTGCTCCAGTAGACGGATAAAATTGGCGTTAAGAGACAGAGTTAATACTCGTATTACCGGTATTTATTAAATAAATTGATCAGCTAAATACATTTGAGGAGCCTTTTCAGAAAATAGAAACACTTGTTTTATTGGCACAACAATTTTATTTAAAGTTTTGCATTAAAAATAATAATTTGTTCCAAATTGTGATCTCGCTAAGGATTTATATTTTTTAAATGTTATGTTCAGGATTTAGGAACTAGTGTAGTTATCGCGCAAGTTAAAATTTTGAACAGAAATTAATGATCCGTGTTCTCTTCAATTGATCCTTTGGGCGATATTTCAAATGTAACACTGAAGTTTTATAGTTTCACGATCAATATTATACCGCAGTTGTTTGTTTTTTAAAAGAAAAAAAAATTGTTTTTTAAAAGAAAAAAAAAGTTTTTTTAGAGATTTTTGCAATGAAGCACTCGTATTTTTTACTGACAACATTAGGTAATTTTATAAATACATATACATGTATTTGTTTTATGTTATTTATTTAACTTTCACCACCTAAATTTTCACACATGAAACTTGTTTTAACTCGCCATAATTGACATCTGCGTTTTCATTTTAGCTGCTTTACATACTTATTTTTTTCCCATTCTTATTAATCTACTCGTCATTTTGCATTAATTTGCACTCCAATTTTTGCTAAAGCTCATTCTTTTAAACATTTGAGACCTCTTCTACTGATTTAAATCACCCAAGACGAATAACAACCCGATCCGGGAAAAGGCAAATACGGTATTAAAATCAAATGGATTTCATTTTTTACGTTATCTTTTTTAAAATGTTGAGAATATTTTGTTTTTGTCTACAGTTGGTGCATTCAGTAACTCAAGACAAATATGCAAGGCAAATTGAAAAAAGCAGGAAAAAAATACTATCAACTAAAATTCTATTTGATTTTAATACTGTATTTGCCTTTTCTTGGACTGAACCGTTATCCAACTTGGATCTAGTAAACGAGTTCTCAAATCTTTTCCAGAGTGAGATTTAACAAAGATTACTAGTGCCATTTAATCGGAAATGACGAGTAGACTAATAGGATTAAAAGAATTAATTCCGTAGAGAAATTCATTTCTTCGATCAGGGCTCACAAGGTCGTCGGATGTCTAATCAATCTGTACTTTTTACACTCAAAAGCAAAATTATCAAGTTTTTTGCTTTAATCACGATGTTGATAATTACAGTAGTTAGGGCATTCAGTAACAACGCATTTGTCAAGACAAAAGTCAAAGTACAGTATTATAGGAATTTTTTTTAGCAATTTTTGAATTAATTAGTAATCAGGGTCCAAAGTAATGCAAATTTTGAGTTGTTGTTGCAGTAACTTTGACTTTTGCCTTGTTACTGTATTTGGCGAATGTATTTACTGAATAATTATACTTAGTATGTAATTTGTAAATAATTGTTATTATAAAATATTTGAGACCACTGACTTTGAGTATGCCTGCGGTAGATAGACGAAAGCCCCTCACTCTGCATTTCTCCATCACAAAATACTACAGTACTAAGGTTTTCTCCCCAACTAGAATTAATATTATTTTTGTGTTGCCCCGGTTCTTTTTATGCCACGGTTATTATTTTGTTCTGCCATCTTTTGTCAAACCCCCTAACTCACAAACTCGTCTCCCATAATAATTATTATGCTGAACTAATTTATCTTTTCGAGTAATTTCTATTACGGTTTCTGAAATTTAATTTGCTTCTTCCGATGACATTTAATATTGTTTTATGATTGCACGTTTCTAATTCCTACTACCGCACACGCAAATACATTACTTATGAATAACCTAATTTTCATTTTTAAAAACTTTTTCTACAAAAGAAATGCTTTTTTTTATATACAGAATTATAAATAAATATTTCCCGCAATCGTGCCATTTAGGTACAACATTAAATAATTTGAGATTTTTTTTTTTTTTTGTGGGTTTATTTTTTTTTTTTTTGAATTAAAAGTTATTTAAAGTGTGCGGTTTAAATCATGCAATGCACGTAAGTATCGCTGTCAGTGTTGCTATTAAGGGGGAAGTATTTTTTACGGGTAATAATAATACAATACAGTACCGGGTACTGTTGTTTTGGAATGATTTTCCATACAACAGTATTAAGGTTTAAAAATATCATGAACGTGTTGTGATTTAAATATGAAGAGATTGAAGATGTACCTGCACTGATTTGGTCGCGTTAATTGCTTCGTTTTATTTTGTTTAGCTCGTGTAAATATTAATTAATTCGTCGACAAATAATTTATGGATTCGGGTATTGAAAGTACAAGTTTCTGGAATTAGAATATTTTTTTTTTACTTTTTTCAACTCGAGATAGGCGATTCGAAGCGAGTTTACGCCGTAATCTTGAATCGCAGACACATTAGCCTTAGTAAAACGTTATTTTGAAGACGTAAAAGGAATTTGTTACACGAGTGAAATCTCGACTGTATGTAATGAAAAGAAAATTAGTCGACGCTGGAAGCACTTGTGCGGTATACGACTTTAATAGTTGTGTTGAGTAAAAATCGATTTCTTATTCAAGAAATATACAGTATTGCGCGTAATATTTTTTTTAAAATTCCAACGTTAAATGAATCATCTTAATAAATCTATCGACCCAATTCGGTTGTTGAAGAGACAAAAGCATTATTGAAGATTGGATTAAATTTGCCACAATCCGGCGTGGAGCTTATTATTTTTTTTCTTTAAAGTTAATTTATTGGAGAATAAAATCAGGTGTTAACAAGAGGATATCATTAATTTGGCACTTTATCGAAGCTTTTATTTTTCGGTGGTTCAAAATATTGTCGGCAAATTAAGTTTATTACTGTATTTTAATTTCACATAAATCATTATACAATTTAACGTAACGTACTGTTTGTTAAAGGCACTTCACATAAAGCAAGCCTATAACGCGTGCGATTTATTGTGCGGAAAATAAAATGTCGGGGAGTACATATTTATAAGCGCATGTAATCAGATTAAAGTTGAATTTTGATGGGCTTTGAATACCAGTATGGAAATTTCGTTACTGCTTGCTTCATTTTTCAAACGGTGCTGTGGCGAGTGTTGTACATTTTTGCCTTGGACTATCGATTTCCCAATGCAAATATTTATTTTTGGAGTTTACTAATGATCGTCCGCTGTTTAGATATTATTATGAGAAAATAATTTCTTATTTCTTTATAATTATCTTTTATCTATTGGCAATAATAAATTTCAACTCGTTTTATTGGAATACTGCATTAGTGTAGGAAACAATGGTACTGTATAGTGAAATACAATAACTTAATTGCATTTTATATTTTACTACTTTAAGCTATTATTATTGAACAAGTGTTTTTATTATAATTATTATTATTTGCAAGGATTCGAGGTCACGATGAATCTACATATAAAATGAATGTTGGCAGAATAAAAAGGAATTTTTTTTAAGTTTACGGTAGGCCTACTGAAGAAATAATTGCGTTGAATAGGTACCGGTACTATTGATTCATTAAACAAGCAATTGTCGAGTTTCCGGGTTTTAAATTGTTATAAAAATTTGGCTCCCAGGTATTCTTTTATCTAAATTCGACATGTCTCGCGTTTATGTCGCCAATTCTGCGTACATTGTATTTTGTTTAATTTCTGTTCAATCACAAATTACGTAGGCTACTTTAATGGCGTATCAAAATATATTAACACTTGTTGAATAAACATTTGGCGAGCAAAAATAATATTGAAGGGCTTTATTTACTAATTGTGAAATCTGCTTTTTTAAAAAGTTGATTAGACCTACTGCTAAGAAGTGAGTACACACTGTATACCAGACCAGTGGCTTTTTTCAAAATTTTCTTTTCAGTAAACATTTTGTAAAAAAAAATTAATTTAAATTATTAATTTAATTAATCTGAGACAAAATTGACAATATTACACTTAACGCTTATATACTACCGAACAGATTATAATTATTTTTTTAATGTATTTTTGAGAATTTATTTGTTTCTTAAACTTCAATTTCCAAATTTATTATTGTCTAACTGATTAAAGACAGAAGTCGTAAAATACACTGGCAAAGCATTTCTAAAACGCATTACAGTACACAAATGGTAAGTTTTAAGCAATAAAGGTTCCAGCTTTGCGCTTTTTATTTTACATAGATCTAAACTTTGCGTGTTTAACAGTCATTTGAAAAGCTTACGATGGCCAATCACAGAACCGGAAGTTGTTTTTCGCTATCTGCTGGGTTATTATACTAGTAACTAAGTGCTTAATGCAATAATAATTATTATTAAGCGCGTTTCTAGTGAATTTTCTAAAGCGTTTATATTTTGCACCGTAATTTAATTATCCGAGCTTTAATATTATTTAAATTCAGATTTACGAGTGCAGGCTAGCCTATATAAAAAGAATATTATTTTTCTTATTAAAGGATTTTATGACTTTTTTTTTTAATAAAAATATTGTTATTATTAATGTACTACAGTGTACATTGCGATTGCTGACTGCGAAGTTGACTCGAAGGGTATTTTCCGTTTGAATAAATAATGTGAGCAGTTCGTATTTAGTTTGAACTTGAATTTGGTGTGAATAACAGCATTTTGTACGTGTACGTCGTTTGGCCCAATGCCAGCTGCAAATGCACTTGTAGGGAGGTCTCGATGCAGATAGATTTCGGTCATTTCACTGATTCATGTTCCGTAGGCAAAATGTGATTCGCGAGGTTTTATATCAACGCATAAATTCGCTTAGATAACCAATGAGTCGTAAAATTACCGTATCTTTAAATAAACGTTTTATCCCTTTGGTGCTTATCGCATCTACATTATTTGCTTTTCAACTCTTTTCCTACAACTTAACACTGTTTACATTAACGCCGCTGCCGTGTTTCCATATAAATGCAGTAGTACACTCACGCGCATCTTTTCCTCTTTCATTTCACGGGTTGCCGGTGTTTACGTCTTTTATGTAAATGATAATTTTAATTTGAAACGAACGTGACATAATGTCAAACTAAATTACTTTTTGTGTTTTTATTTTGCAGTTATTTTCCGTGATAGTATTCGGATGCATAGCGTCACGCGGATACGTGAACGATGTCTGCGCTTACAACGAAAGCAACGGAACTTGTAGTTTTGGAGTTGGAATTGGCGTTATAGCTTTTTTGGCTAGTATGGCATTCTTAGTGTCGGATGCACTTTTTGACAATATGAGCAGTATCAAGACAAGAAAACATGTCGTCATTGGGGACATGGGATTCTCCGGTGAGTCTGAAATTGTTTGTCTAGATTTCATTCTTTTTAAAAACCAATTTCCGGTTGTTTTCTCGTTTGTTTGTTTTTTGGTTTGGAATTTTTTTTTTCTTTTTATTTACCGCTACTATTTATTTATGTTTTCTTTTTCTGCTCTTGTGGTTTTTAAGGTGCTTGGTCGTTTCTCTGGTTCGTTTGCTTTTGTTATTTGACCGATCAGTGGAGGAAAACAACATCATTAAATACTCCAGCATTGGCTTACGTGGCAAGTAATTTGCGTGCGGCAATTGCGTTCTCCTTCTTCTCCATCTTTTCTTGGGTAAGTCATTGCTTTCGTTACTTTGGTTACCATGCCGTATATTGATTGCCAGCAGAATCTAAAGTGTGTTTTTTCATTTCATCTCATTTCTACGCGGGTTTTATTTTTTTTTTTATATATATATAGGCTGCTTCATGTTATTTCGCCGTTCAACGGTTCAGACAGGGTGTTGATGCATCTTTTGCACCCGGTTACGAAGCTGATTCCCATATAATTCCTCACGGTGGAGCCTTCGCCGGTTATCCCGGTGGCGGCGCTGAGACAGAAGAAGGTTACCATGAACCGCCCTTTATGAATAACGAGAAAGGTAACGACTATGTAAATTAAGGTAACTTTCACATAAGATTTAAGTCTGTTTAAGCTTGGCTTTCGTTTTTGCTAGATGTTGAAATGGCCACTTTTGTTCGCGGCGTGCAATCCTTTTTTCGAAGTGCGAATATTTTTACTGAAAGTTGACGCGAACTTAAGTTGGCTGCTTGTTGCATTTTTTTTCCTTTTGGATATTTATTTATTGTTTTTCTATTTCCGTTTGGCTTGTTATATTGATTTACCAACTCATTATAAAACTTATCGAAATTTTTTAACATTTTTGTTATTGTAAAAACTAATAATTCCTTAATATTTTTTTGGGAAAATAATAAATTTAAAATGCAGTAAAATTCTTTTTATAAATGTTACATTAAATTTGGTGATTATTAAGTTTAGTTTCAATTTGTATGGGTTTACTTTCTAAATTTTGTTTATGCGTGCCTGGTTTGCTTTCGTTTAAGGCTTTATTGCATTCAATTTCAATGGCGTATTTTTAGAATCTGAAGTGTCCGAAAATAAAATGTCAAATTATTAGTATACACTTATGTACACGTAATAGTTCTCAATGGGACCACTGCGTTTTATTGTATCATCCTATCTAATTTGCCGAAATTTCTAATAAGTTTTGTTTATAAAATTTATTTTTGGACACTGAAATGTTTCAGCATGTTAAGCATGGCTATTGCATTGTTTTCGGTTTGTTAATGAAAAATATCTCTTATCAGCTTTAATTTGTGCGCTTTTTCTGTATGGACCTATTTTTTGAATATAAATACTGTACAGCATAAGCTTTATTGAACAGTATTTGAAATGCAATTTTTTGCACGAATAAGATAGGAGAAAATATAAAAGTAATGACATTGTATTGGTTTAAAATTCAATCTGAAAGAACCTGATGCGATTTAAGTTATTTAATTTAGCATTGGATTTTCATAATTAGAAATTTAGTATTTTTTGACAATTAGCTTTATTTTATTATTTTTTTTTTTAATGTGTTTTTGTTAAACAATTACTTATTTAATAATTTTCTTAGCTCCTGGAACTAATTTTCAAACCCCTGCATATTAACTGCACAAGTGGCAACGTGATTGTCGTATTATTAGACCGGCATCTATTCAGTATATTTTGAGTGAATATACGTTATTCTGATCGTCATCTTTCATTTCATCCGACGACGTTCTTGCTTTGCATTGTCACCGTTACATCTTCTTTACTAACGAAGATTGAGAGGATCTCAAGTATGACCGTTTTATTTTTAAACTTGATAACTGCCAATTATCACCGCAGCTGTTCGTTGAGATTCATTTTTTTTAATTCTAAATCTTTTTGTATTTCAATTTTAAATGTTATTCATTTATGTTAAATAGAAAGTTTGGATAAATGGAAAACAGCTGTTGTATCTTTCTATCTGGTATAACAATAATTTGTTCAAAAATTGTTTAATAGAAAATGCTAAAAATATTTTCTTTTTTTTTTTTTATATCATCAGTCCTAAAATATTTAAAGTTTCAGTCGGAAATCGTAACTTTTTTTAAACCTTTGGACTATTTATGTTTTTGCTTCTCAATGGAGTGTTATACATGTATTTTAACAGCTGTTTAACTAAGTGGATGAAATGTGACAATTGGAATTTATTCTTACATGCAATGTTAACTATAATAATTCATAAGAAATATACTATGGAAATTTCATTCAATCACTAAGAGATTTTTTGTTTTTACAGTTAAACTATAGGTTTTCACTCAACATTTGAATTACCAAAATGGATTATTTTCTGTTGTGTATGAGACTTTTTGAAATAACAAAAATTTCATTTTTCTTCTCTGGAATTTGTGGTAAAAGAAATCAATACTCTTCGTATATTTTTATTAAGTTAATTTTTTTTTCTCCGTAAGCTTAGAAAGTTTAAAAGTAATTTACATGTTGAAAGAATCACACAAACATGCCTTACTTTAAATTTACTGGTATTTTTTTTGATGTTAATTAGTTGGTATTTCAGGATTCCCACAAGAGCTTATTTTAAATGAAATAATTGTGCTAAATTTGACTACCTCCTTATGATCTCACTTTCCACGATAGCTTCCCTTAAAAATATTGACGAATTCATTTTTGATACCATAATTCAGAGTTTATTCAATATTTTATACTAGATATCTTTAATCTTTTAACTGATAAATAATTAGAAAGTTATTTAAAAGAAACAATTTATTGTAAGGGTTCTAGTTTTAATTATTGAAACATAAACAAAAACAACAACCTTTCGCTTAAATCTTATAATACTTAAATATTAAAAATACCAATGAGATCTCTTGTCTACGCATGACATTTTATGTAATTTGGGGTGGCAGTTTTTGGTTTTTTTACTGGTCTGGGGGGTGTGGGGGGACAATAGTATTTTAACAAGTGATTTCTATTTTTAAACATGTTTTTGAACTAAAACTGTTAATGGACCTCGCAATGCTTCTCGTTTCATAATTTTCATTCAGATCTATTCCATCAGAATTCTTGTCATCGATTGCACTTCTTCAACTATTCTGTTAACAAATAATTACTGTATTATTGATTCACAATGCTTTAAAAACCTAAGTTTCGAAAGAAAACTAGTCTGATCATATTATGTGTAAATAGATGTAGATAATTAAAAAAAATTCTAGAGATTCATTGTTGAAATATTAAGCATGACATTACATTTTCTTTAAACTTTGTTATGAAGAAGTTTAAAGTTGAGAGAAAAGAAACCATGCAATTCATTTCGCTCCTTTCAAAATCACGCAGTGATCTGAAAACAAACAGGATACTATAAAATGGAAATCTCTATTTTAACAATAACGTACGTGTGTTCGCATTCAAGCAGTGTTAACTATATAGCCAAATATGATAATTATATTAATGTATTAACATAGAATAACAAAAGATTCGGTCATGGGATGTTCCGCCATGCTAACTAATTCTTTATTTTATGTAAACTCCGAATACATTGACGGATTTAGTAATATTGGGAGAAAATATGTTTATGGGGGGGCAAACGAAAACTTAATTGAATATTCTAGTCAACTGTGACGATTATAAAATAATTATTATTGTAATAATATGTTAATCGCATCATTCCACGATTTATCTTGCATCTCGTACCGTAGTTTACATTGTTGACATGCTGTGTTATTGCATAGATTACTGTAGATAGCTACAATCTGCAATATTATTATTAATTCCTAACTATTGTTCACTAGATAGGTCATAGCTTTACTTTTTTTAACGCTTTTCACTAATATAACATGATTTGACGCTTTGTATCTTAGCCAAGTGATCCATTATCCGAAATTGAAGTTCTATATTATTAGACTTGAATTACTCTATGACATTATAATTGTTTTCAATAATATTGTAATGCTCGCTATTACAGGTTTTTTTTATTATTATTGAATTTTTGTTAAGTTGAAGATTGTTTAAATAATATATAATATATGCAGTATAAAAACAATTAGTCAACAATTATTGTAATAATTATAGTCAATAATGAGCGCGACTTTTTATTTTGAAGTAAACCATCAAAATGTTTATGTACGGTACTGTAATTATAAAAATGATTTAAATGTTTTATTATTTTAAAATTTAAAGTACAGTCCGATTGTACTAGCACGGGCATTTTTATTAGAATGAAAATTGAGATGTAATTATATTTTTTATTATCCATATAAATTACTTAGTTTTTTCTAATATGATAAGACGCGTTACGTTGTTTTACATTCAAAATGAAACAAAAAATTATTCTGAATAAAATGAAATGGGTTGCATAATCAAATCAGTACTCATAATCTGAATGATATGTTTCAGTGTAGCCGTTTCACCGTCAGATCAATAAATCCGAAACTTTCAAAGTAATCGTTTGATATTTAATTTCAAACCAATAACACATTAGAATATTAATTTAAAAATTATATTTATACAAATTGATTTTTTTTATATAAATTTCCAATAAATTAATTGAAGCTTTAACCGGTTTAAACTCTTTTAAATTTTTTGTAGGCTATTATAATTTCACGTCGAATTTAATATGTTATATTAAGCTTACGATAAAATTATGTTATTACGCGCTAAATGAATCAATATTACTGTAGCGAAGATTTATGAAGTAGATATTAAGCAGCCACATCAAAAAATTTCTCCATCATTCCATTGACTGCATTTGGTGAATATTTTATATATTTTTCTTTATATTTTGCAAAGTTAATGATATTATACCTATTCATAAAAAATAAAATTTAGTCATTTAATTGATTACTCGCTCTGACTGACGAATGCTTTTTAAATTACAATATTACGATAAAATGTAAACAAAATACTCACTTGTTAAAAAACATTTCGTATTTTGGTAAAATAAAGTCCTTATTATCCTTCTTTAAACTTTCACGAAGTTCTATGTCTGGAATAGCGTAACCTTTCTGAATTTTATAAATATCTTCCATTTCTTTATTAAATCCCTAATAGGAAAAAAATAATTGCAAAATTAAAATACAACGAATATAATAAATATTTACCGTAAATTTATCTTTTATATTTTGTCGATCTTTATCTTTAAGCTGAAAGAGAATTTAAAATCATTATGAAAACTCGTACTTTATTATATCATAATACTAACCTTTGCGCTACTACTAAGACTAGTTTGAAGAGGACGATCGATTTCCATTACATAATGTAGCACTCGACTCCAGCTAAAATAATAAATAATTCAAATAAAATACATGAATAAGTTTTTTTTTACAATTTATGGTTGCAGTTTAGCGGAAAAATTACCTTTGTGAATATATCCTCTTTTGCTCTAAAATTTGATCGTTATAATGATCTTCAATGTCGGGACTATACAGCTTAGCAATATCAACTATACCAGTTCTATTAATATAAATTAGTTTTTATTAATTTAAAATTTATTTCACAAAAAAAAAGGTAATAATCTCACCTTTGTATGGTTTTCAAAATATAATGCAGATTATTTAATCTAAAAATCGATTTTAAATATGGTTCATTGTACCAGTCACTTTTATTATTTAATGTTAGCCCCAAAGCCGATAAAACCCTAACTAAAATAAAACAATGCTAACATTAATTTTAAAAAATAACAAAATTTATGGATTTAACCGATATACACAGCTACACTCATTTTATCCTTATCATAGTCTGTAGCTTTAGTCATTCCCGAGTGAAAAGTAGTCTCTATATAACAAATTTAAATAAAAATTAATAAATAAATTAAAACTATACATTTATAATGTACCCAAAGTTAACATATTTCCCACACTTTCTGCATAATCTTTTAATTGTTCCAAAAATATCATTACCTGAAAAAGATTTAAGACATATAATACCGCACAAGAATAAATATTTTAGATTTTTTAAAATAGCTTTTACATTGCTAGTGAGTTCATGAACTGTTCCATCTTTTGGCATTTGCCGATCTTGGTCGTTTTTAATACTATCAATAAAATCATCTAGTGCTTTTCTACCCTGTAAAATAATAATACAGTATGAATAGTAACATTTTATTGCGAAATATATTATCGTTGTAGCCTACCGTATTCACAAGTATCGCAGTTAATGATTCCAACTTTGAACGGATGATTGCTTGGCAACCCTAGAATAAGTAATGTATGCTTTATTTTTTGAGCGATAATTTAACATTTAATACTTACTTCTAAAATTCTCTCCATTTCAGGCTTAATTGTATTTAATCGTTGATGAATAATAAATAACACAATGGTAAAAGAAAAATCCTGTCTTCCTGAACATTTTTTGGCTTGCGTTGCAATATTCTATTAAAGGACAAAGAATGCTAAAATTATTCCTCAAATTATTATTTTCACTGGTTTTACCTCTCCTTCGACAATGACCATTTCCAAAGCAGCCTGAAACACTCGCTCAAATATAGCCGCCCAATGATCAGGATGTATTATATTTTCCATCAATTTTACTTCGCACTAAAAAATTTAAAACTTTTATCACTTATATCGAACAAATGATAAAAATCATATAATTATGGAGAATTTATTACTTCCATCAATTTGCATAAAGCTGTTACAGTATCAAGATAATAATTAACATCTAATTCAATATTTTCATCTCTAGTTGATATTTCAAAATGTGATCCTTGTCTTTTATGACCTAAAGCTGATTTTTTTAAAATAAATTATTATTACCTGTAGAGTATCTTTATTCACTACATTTTTCAATAAAACTTACTAAGTCCTGGAGTTATGTCCAACGTTTGTGAATATCTGGGTGAAGAATTTGTTTTTTTCATCAACCTAAAAAATATATAATTTGAGAAAATTTAACTCAATAACAAAAATTTATTAATATACATTTGTTGAAATTTTTTTGAAGTTTTTCTTGATGGTGTATCCTTTGCACGACTTCGGGACTAAAATTTTAAACCCGAGTAATTAAATAAATTATTTAATGTAAAGTAAAATAAATTTATTTTTTTAACGTAAATTAACTTATATACTGATTAAATTTTGTACCATTGCAGGAGAATTGTATCCCGCGTTTGGAACTATATTACTAGCTCCAGTACTACCGCTTAAAGACTTTTGATAATCCTTCCAACTAAATAATAAATCGAAAACATTATAAATTGCTAAAAAAACAAAAAACAAAGGTTCAAATTTGATGTGCATTACCCTTGAATTGAACGAACTAACACGTTAGAACGAATTGCACCATAAACGTTCATATAATCATCGCGATTATTGCTCATTAACCAACTTGCTATGCTAACCAACTCTTTTGTGGCTTTTTCTATTAGAATACATTTTTTACTGCAAATGTTAGCAAAAAATGAAAGTTATACTGTAATTTGAAATCTAAAATTACCAGGTAATTGTTCCGGGGAGCTTCGATCTTCAATGGAAATATCTACATCACAAAAATTTTAGCTTCAACGCAAAAAAATTAGTTAAATAAAAATATCTCAGAAACCATCATCGTTATTTCCAATCAGATCCATAATAAGAACAGGCGGCATTGGTTTACAATATCTGTTCATAAGAGAACGAAATTCTTTCTCCAACGCATCTCCTCCAATTTTATATAACGATTGCTAATTAATATAATCAAACGTATTTATTAATATAATTCCCAAATTAATTACAGCTTCGTAAACTTACCAAAGTATGTAGTTCGGTACTTTGAGGATTATTGTTTTCAAAATACTTAATAGACTCTTGAACTTTGGCTAAACAATCTAAATAATTTTCCAACGGTACATTCTGTGCCGACGGTCTAAAAACCATTTCCAATTTATAAATAATTGATTTAATTTAAATAAAATGCATACCCATCACGAATAATTTGGTCAACTTCTTTATGAATGTTATAGTAGCTGATTACATGGTCTAAAATAGTCAAAGTCTTTTCGATGTCTTAAAAATAAAAAGTTTAGAAATTGAATTTTGCTAATAGAGTAATATTCAATACTTTCTTGTTTTCTTTGTAAATTGGAAGTGTCTTGGTAAACAGGAAGTACCGTTTCTTCTAGTTTGGCTAACCTCTCTTCAAATGATGTCAAAATACTATTCATTCCTTTAGTAAGCACATTACTTTTCTGTAAGCTTTCTTTTAAGGCGTTCAGTCCTAATATTTCCTACAATTATTACAAGTAAAAAAATCGTTAGAATATTAAATTTTGCTGATCATAACAGTAGGCTTGCAGTGAGATTAGAATGACCTGTAGAATAAAATTATAATCACCTTTTCTAATTTACTGTCCAGCTCATTTTTAATAGCTGGACGACTTCTCTTTCCTTCAAAATCCATATTTCCGACCATTTTTTTTAAGGGAGAAACAGTAATTACGGTATTATTTAAAACTTTATTTCATTTTAATGTTTCATGATTCATCTCTGTTGAGACAACCAGTCGGCGGCTACTGTCACTTTGTGCTATCGATTACACGAACATCGATATTTCGATATCCTACATCGATAGTGTTATTCGATAAGCAGACGGTTTCTGATAATTCCTGCATTATCTGAATTTATTGTCGAAATGAATTGATATCGTTTTATTATTAAAGAAGTTTATTAAAGAAATTTTATTTATTTGTTATTAATCAATTTAAGAAGATGGGGAGAAGATCTATAAACACCACTAAGAGTGGGAAGTTTATGAATCCCACAGATCAAGCTCGTAAGTTTAAAACAAATATCTATGAAGTTACCTACAAATTGCTTTTTTAAATGTTTGCTTATTGTTGTTTTATTTATTTTTAGGTAAGGAAGCTCGTAAAAAAGAGCTGAAGAAGGTATGTTTGGCAATTACATTTTAATAAACTTACATTAATTTTATTTAAAAAATTTAGAACAAAAAGCAGCGTCAAATGGTTAGAGCGGCTGTTTTAAAAGGAAAAGATCCCCATCACTTAATTCACGAAATGGAAAAGATTGATAGAATGGGTATTATTCTAATCCATCAAAGGTTTTTTACTTTAATGTTTTAATAAATAAATTGTAATTTTTGCATTTTAGAATTTGATGTTAACAATCCTCCTCAACTAAACGAAAAAGTCTTGAGAGATAAACGCAAAAAATTGAGAGAAACATTTACAAGAGTTTTAAAATTATATGTAAAATAATTATTATTGTAGTTTAGCGCAAATATTTAGACTAATTTTATTAAAATTATGGAATGATTTTCAATTAGGAAAAAGAAGATCCTGAGCAATATAAAGATATGAGACGATTAGAGTTTGACTATGAAAATAAAAGAAATATGTTAATGCAGTACTTTGGTAAGTTTATATTATTTATTTGGGCGTAAATGATTTGACGTTATTTCTGTTACATAATTTTTAGAATCTGTAAAATATGCTCAACAAGTTCAAATAGAAGATATTCCATTGCCGTCAATGCAAATGCCACAATCTTCTGCAACATCAGGGAGTAGGATATTTGATAATTTGCTTTTGTAAAAAGCATTGAAACGTATGTATATATTTTAAATGATTTAGCTACTTCGCAAATTCCATTACCTGGTGACATACCTCTACCTGTTGTGCTTCATTCGCCACAATCTATCTTAAAGAAAACATCAGCGTATGAGTTTTTAACATGGCGAGTTTTCTCATGTAAAATGACTTTATTATTTTTTTTAAAAAAATTTAGTTATCGGACATTTATTTCCGCACCTGCTTGGATTCGACCGAGGATTGCTCCAGGTCCTCCGCCTTGCCCTCCTCCAGCTTTTAGTGACGATGAAAGTGACGACGATGTTGAACAGGGTAACTCTTGACTTTGAAATATTGTACGTATTTTTCTTACTTTAAATTTAATTTTATGTTTTTTTAAAACTAGCTTTGGAAGAAATTCAAAAATCATACGGAGCAAGTGGTACTTTTGTATTCAATTTTTGTTGGTGTTGTGATTAAACATGTGATTTCTTAGCACTCGATAAATCTCGAAAAATTCGATTTGCTGATGATCAATCTCAAGGCATTGAAGATATAGATAACGATGATGAACCCGCTTCAAAAATAACTAAATTAAATCAAGAGGTGAATTAAATGATTGTTTAAATTTGTTGCATATATTTATGCTATGTTTAAATATATAGTCTGATAATGCAAATAAGAAAATTGATGATGGGGCAACAGTTGGTGACTTGGGAATAGATAAAGAGCCATTTGCTATATCCAACGTATTACCACCTGGTCCGCCTACTGGGATGCCACCAGGTCCGCCACCTCACGGATTACCACCAATTATGTTTAGGCCGCCTCTTATGAGGCCTGGATTTCCACCTCCGGTTAGGCTTCCTCCAGGTCCTCCACCTGGTATGCCACCACGTCCACCTGGTATGCCTCGGTTAGGACCACCGCCAGTTCGTTTGCCGCCTCCTGGCCCACCTCCAGGTAATTATAAATTTATTCAGATACTTGTACGTGTAGATGCTGAAACTTATTTTTTTTTTTTTTTTCTATTTTTTAAGGTGTAGCTTCGCATCGAATGGTCAGGCCTGGACCTTCAACTACTCAGTCAACGTCGAATTCAAGAAATACATCAAATGTTGTCAGTGCACCCCCTAGTTTGATAAGCCGAATGAAAGAAGATGAACACAAAGGAGTGGCTACTATTGAAGGAAAACCACAACTTAAGTAATTTATTTATCTTAAATTTATTGCACATTTTATTGATATATTTTGTAATTATTTTTGCTGCAGAAATTTAAGCGCGGAGATTACACGATTTACGCCTACATCATTAAGAGTTAAACGAGAAGATAAGGGTAAAAAGCGAGATCAAAAGTCTTCGTCAGGTAAAATTTATTAATTTAATACCGTAAATATTTATGGTATTTACATTTCAAATACTTTTAATTTCAGGATTTGAAGTTAATGACATTGGATTCTCCATGATGAGAGCGGTGTCACGTAACGTACCAACCAAGGACGACGCTTATGAACAGTTTATGAAGGAAATGGAGGATTTAATGTAGAGAGCTATTTTATTTCACCTGAATCGTATTTTGATGCATGAGAGCTTGTATTATTGGCAAATATTTAGTATCATTTGAATTGTGTGTTAATTTTAAATTGTGAAACCGAATTTTGTTCAATTAAAATTGTGAAATGTATGATATTATTTGGCTAATTGTTTTTTTCTGTACGGGTTCTATAGCAATAAATATGTATATTACCAAAACTGATTACGATGTAAGTATTAAGTAATAATTATATTTAATATTGCATAAAACTAAAAACTTTTAGTTTAAATAATTATTATTATTTTTTTTTTTTAATTTTATTTACGGTACCGCTTTTTTTTTATTTTTTTTATACATTTTTTTTAATTTTTTTAAAATAACAATTATACATTTTAAAAATCTAACAATAATTATTAAAACCGTTTTTTATTGCTTATTTTAAAAAAATGAGAAGAAAAAATAGAAATAAGAATTATAATTTATTGTTATTGTACAGTCTGCTTTGGCCACGTGTAGAGCCGCCTATTCTTGCCTTCGTACGCTAAAGGCGCTGTAAGATTAATGTTCTTTTAACCGGTTAAAGATTAAAGTTAATCTTTATTTCCACGTTATTGTGTTTGTACAGTGCAGATAACTGTTTTCATGTGTGCTATACGGTTGCTTAATTTCGATATGAACTTAAAATACCATGTTGGCCGGTTATAATCCTATATTTCAAGCATTTTTAGGAACTCTGTTAACATGGGGACTAACAGCTTTAGGCTCGGGTTTAGTGTTTTTATTTTCATCATCAAAAGTAATTTGTAATTATCTACTGTAAATTAAGTGTCATAACATATTTGCGTAATTTTAATGTTTATAAATTTTCCACCGCATTGTGCAATTATTAACCAGTTTGAATCATTTCAGAGAAAAGTTTTAGACGGTAGCCTTGGATTTGCAGCAGGTGTAAGTACAGTAGTTGAATTTATTAAATATTGTAAAACAATTAAATGATATTTAAAATAATATTTATCATAAAGGTTATGACTGCTGCATCGTATTGGTCATTGTTAGCTCCAGCTATCGAATTAGCTGAACAGTCTGGGAGTTATGGATCGGAGGGCGAATATGCGTTTGTTCCTGCTGTTATCGGTTTTGTTTTAGGAGCTGTTTTTATTTATTGCGCAGACATAATGATGCCTTTTCATGCAAGTTGCGTCAATGAGTTTTTATAATGCAATAAATTAATTTTTACAATTTTACTTTAGTCACCAGCTGTTCAGTTAGGATCATTCTCTCACGAGTCTGACTCAAAATTAATGAAAGACGAGGATAACTATAGTAGAAATGAGAGCGGAAATTATATCGAGTCGTCAGTAGTGGGTAGTTATAAGATATGCGAAATTATGACGGGTTTTGGAATTTTATTTATTAATTGGTAGGGTTTTTAGACGTGGATATGGGGGCTGGAGATTCAAAAAATTCAGTATTACAAAGACGGAAACCTATAACAGAAAGATGGGATCAAGACAAAATTTCTTATTCCGATGATCAACATAATATTCAGGATAATAAACAGAAAGGAAATAGTTGGAAGCGAATAATACTCTTAATTGTAGCAATAACAGTACATAATATTCCTGGTAATGTACTAATTTAATATGTTTTTGGATTTTTCAAATGGTGCTAATTGTTTTTGCATTTAGAGGGCTTGGCTGTAGGTGTTGGTTTTGGCGCCATAGGCAAATCTAAATTAGCAACATTTGAACGAGCGAGGTATTCCAACTAACTTTTACTATTATAAATATTATTTATTTATTTGATAATTATAAAGAAATTTGGCAATTGGAATTGGGATTCAGAATTTTCCTGAGGGATTGGCTGTGAGTTTACCTTTGAGAGGAGCTGGATTCTCCAAATGGAAAAGTTTTTGGTAAATCTAATAAAATCATAAATTAATAATAAAATTTGTTTGTTTATATTTTATTAATCAAATTTCAAATAGGTATGGTCAGTTGAGTGGAATGGTAGAACCAATTGCAGGGGTATTTGGTGCTTTAGTGGTATAAGATTTACTATCGTGCAATACTTTTCATTAATTATACAATTTGTGTCATATTTTATTACACTTTCATAGGTAAATTTTGCTGAACCAATATTGCCTTATTCTCTAGCATTTGCAGCTGGCGCAATGATTTACGTAGTTATGGATGACATAATTCCAGAAGCTAATTCATGGTAATATGCAAATACTTCATTTTTATTTGTGTATTTTTTAAAAATGTCAATTTAGAATATTTGTCCCAAAATTCTATATTGTTACACTGGCCTGTATAATTAATAATATTATTTTTCTCAGGTGTAGTAAGCTATAATATCAACTGCAAAAGTGCGATAAGTTTCAGATTTTATTATAATAATTTAGTATTTGAAAATTGCAGTACATGTACGCTGACATATGAATCTTATTTAAAACAATTTTTGAACTTTTTTTTACAAAATGATGCCGATATCAGCTTAATTTTTTTTTTTTGGGGGTTTAGCATTGACAATATGATTATGATACCTGAAAGAACGGAATACCGAATTTGTCATTTAAATAAGATTGAAAACAAAGATGAGATAGTGTTTAAAAGTGAAACTCGCTTTTATTCAAAATGAGGTCGATATCGGTTTCATGATTTTGTTGTTAAACTTGTGTTAAGATTCTGATCAGAAGCATCCGAATTGACTCGTAACAATTTATTGGTTTGCCCATTTTGATGGCCAAACAAATACTAGTTTCGACTGGTACGAGAGGTCAGGAAGTGTGTACGGGACTGAGGTCACGTGCTAATATGAGAACTTAATGAAATGTCAGAGGGGGTTCAATTTCTGGTCAATAAAAATAAAACCTCGTGACTACTTCGGTGCGGGATATTGACTCAAAATGATATCACTTCATAAAAATCAGCTGTTTTAAAAGATATTCCCATCAACATTTCCCTATTAGATCGTGACACAATATATAATTGGTGCCAATTAATTATCAAAATGTTTGTAACCGAATTTGTGAATGGAAACATGTTCGCGTCAGATTTTTCCGATATAGTAACCGCGTAATTTATTGACGTAATAATTCATTGAATACTTTCAAAATAAAAAAGCAGTTAAATTTAATTTAATAAATGCAATTTCATTTTATTAATTCTTTTTTTTTATTATTATTATTATTATAGTGGAAACGGACGATTGGCTACTTGGGGATCCATAATAGGTTTTGCAGTAATGATGGCATTGGACGTTGGTTTAGGATAAATAAATTATTATTTTAAGCGTTGTATTCCATTATTGAACAAATTGGTTTGTTATAAGGGTTACCTCATATTTTATTATTTTTAAAATTTGATTTCTTTTTAAATCGAAGCCGTGTTTGCTCGCAGGTATAATAATTATTCTACAAAAAGTATGTCATTAATTGTAATGACAATTCTATAATAATTGTATTGTAACTATTATTTTAAAAAAAATTTGTAATATTAAACTGTTGCAATTATTAATTAAATGATGTGAATGCGAATCATAACAAGCAATTTCTAATTGAAATAAAGTTTTATTTATATTTAATAATAATTTGAATGAACCGTAAACACGTCATTGCAGTAACGGTTGTCAATTTTTTTTTTCATGAATTTAGAGTCGTTCATAAAGTACGTAATCTTGACATTAACCTTTTTTATTATCATTATTTGTTTAAATTTAAAGTCCACAAAATTTAGCCCAAGCGGATGATAAAATTTAAATGATTTTTAATAGAGCGATATACATCTTAAAAAAAATATTGCATAACCTTTTAGACTTTGCTTCCCGCCTTTTAAGACGTACATAATTTATGAACAGCTCTTCGGTGAATTTGGCTCCAAAGGAATCTTCTTAACGAGTTTGTTGTTACGCAACTCTTGCTTTTGATTTTTATCAGATCTGTTATTGAACTTTTTATTGAGTCGTGATTTATAGTGAAATTGGATACATCCGAACACGATTCATGATTTAATTACGTTTTCTTCGTGTTGGTATTTTGTGATTCATAGTACGGTATTTAACATTTGACCATGATTTGAGTCATTGTTCATCGTGAAAAGAAGAAATCGTAACTTGGGCTCGTTCGACGATGATCTCACATTTGTAAATAATATTGAAGTTCATATTTTCAAGAATTCTAAATCCGAAAGCGTCGGAATTTTAAAGGAAAGTCGGGTGACTAGGTCATTGTAAAAGCGCCATGCAACTGAATGGAAAACCTCAACGACGCATGCATCGATCGGCGAATTAATCAACGGTAAGAAATGACGTTTTATTTAATTTTGTCTGTATAAATAATCATTCAAACGAAAATTACGTGTATTTCTATAATTATGGTCATTCACCCCATTCAATAATTTCACGAAAGATGTTGTGTAAATCGAGTTTCTAAATGTTTCGTTTTCACTGGCTTCAATGGAGGGGGGGATCTACGGGATCTACGTACAGTACTGTGAGTTAAGATTTTAATCTGCTCGGATTTTCGCAAAGATTATTTGATTTTGACCACGTCACTACTACCAAAGTGAATTGATATCAAAATGTAGAGGTTAATGAAATCATCAGGTGAAAGCTCTAGTTAGTAACTTTCATTCAATTTAATTTTGCAATGCCTAGTGCCGTAAAGTTGTTTCCGAGAAAACTATTCTCGAAGCCTAACATGAGATCCGCCATTAAAAATGCAGGAAATGGAAGTCGATTTTTATTGAAAGCGTCGTAAAACAAAAAAATGTGCATTCAGTAATTTGACAACACGGTATTATAAGGGTACGTTCACAGGGTAACTTTTTATCACGTGACAAAAAGTCACCCGTGTGAACGTACCTTTTTACAATACATTAATTATTATTAATTATAATTTTCATACAATAATCCATTGCGTAATATCTAAGAAAAAAAAATTAAATTAGGCTTAATTAAAATAAAGTTCGTATTTGAACGTAATTTAATTTTTTTTTTTTTTTTAAAGAAATAAAATAAAAATTTTAGAAATTTAAATAAAATTATAGCATCAAAATATTTATTACAAATTCATTCTTTTTTTTACGGCATTGATAAAAATATTACACAGTCGAGTAATTGAAATAAATTAATAGTGCGCATTATTATTATTATTATTAAATAAATAAAAATTTGCATACAATAATAGTATGCATGCACATGAGAAACGCTGCACACGTTTCCAACATTTATTCAGGTGTTGTGTGTGATGTCATAACCATAAACGCTACCATTGATTGAAATGGCCCGAAGACGGAAGTTGTACATTTTTGACTGTGCACAAAGCATTATTATGAGGATGCAACGGCACAGTTCTTTATGTAACTTTCCATTCACACCAGCAGCCAGTCGATGAAGCGGGGGTCTTCTACACGTTCATTGACTGACATTTTTCTGTATACGCTGACGTATAATAAAACAAAAATACAAGCTGAAGGAGCTGGGGTGGGTGCGTTCGCATCATGACGCATTACCATCATTTTGTCAAAAAAAAAAAAAAAAAAAAAAGTATGTAAAAAAAAAAATAATAGTTTCAGTTACCATACATTTTTATCGAATTCCATAAACAATTTCGAAGAAAAAGCCTTTCTTACTGTCAGATTGAGTTATTTTCTAATAATTATTATTAGGTTCGAATATTTTAAGTCCTAGATTTTGTTTTTGTTTTGAAAAGTGGATAAAGGAGGGGCCTAAGTTTGAGGGGGTAGAGGTTTGGAAGAGTAAATATCCCGTGGGATAAAAGAAGGACCAGCATTTGAGAGAAAGGGGCACCGGTGGGAAAGTGAAAAAAAAAAAAGTAGATTCCGCTCGTACAATAGGGGGAGAACACAAGTACACAGTTTAATAACGGTTGTTGTCGCCAATTTCGAGCGATATACTTAACGTAAAACGGGGAAGAAAATGACGTCGAGGACCCTATGTGGATTGTATGGCGGTGAATAAGAAGTCGGATACTATCTCGCATACGGTAAGATTTAATTTGAACGCGTTCACGCGATATTAATGCTGTGAGGGTAGGGGGGATCGAGGGCGTCAAAAGCGTCATTCCACCGGGCGTTAAAAAGAGTGAAGGGGCGCCGGATGAATGCCTTGCCCCGGGCTCTTACTCATCCATCTACGGTAATTCTCGAAATCTATTACGTCAGTGCGTGTATTATAATTATTATTGAATCATTTCAAAACGAAACATTTTCGACATTTACTTTTTGTTACCGAATCAATCTATCAACACGTAAAATTTTAGTCTTTAATGAGGAAATTAAATCATTGTTTTCCCACATTGGACTCGAAAAACGAACTTCTCCAATGAATACTAGTTAGGTACTGTATATGGGTCTAGTTTACCCCAGTAAAAACGTATTTTTGTGATTTCTTTAAGTCATTTTTTTTTTTTTTTGGAGATGAGCAATTTTTGAAAAATGAGATTAATTTAAATTGTGGCTTAAGTTTTGCAATGTTAAAATCATTTAAATTAATCTATGTTTAAGATAGTTTTTAATTAAAATAGTTTTGAGAAATTGCGCGAGTTAAGTTTTTGCAATAAGAAACTTGCAGAATTTCTATGATTTTTTTTTATATTTTGCTATTATAGATAAAAGTATAAACAGACCACTGAGACCAGCATTAGAATATTATGGGTCTGATTTACCCCTGAAAAAAAAAAAAAAAAATTTGAAAATTTAAAAATTTAAAATTTAAAAATTTGATTTTTGTAGATGTTCCGGGGCTTGTGTAGATTATCCCAACCACGCAGCTTTCGTTGACCTCGCACAGAGCGGTGACTAGGTATTGTACGGTG
>JAQGAZ010000761.1:0-46669 GCA_034692225.1 Polydesmus complanatus
TTATGACCTTCAAAATGGTACTAATATCTCAAAAAAGTCAAAAATGGACATAGAACAGGTGTGCTTTAAGGTATCGAAGTATTCAAATTGTCATTTGAGAATGGCCGCAAGTACAAAGTTGTCGAATATTACCTATAATATTAAGTTATTAAATTACTATAATTTGCAAATTTAAAAATAAATTACCACCTAAGAACCAGATAATAATTTTTTTTTCTGTTTTGCTCATTTTTATTCTCATGAAATAAGCGTAGGTATACTTTTAACTCAGTTAAAATAATAAGTAAAATTATGAACAGACTTTGGAAAGACATTTTTTGTTCTGAAATACTGTAATAATTTTACATTATTATTAATTTTTTTTTATGAAAAAAAAAAAAAAAAGTTTTTTTAATACAAGGAACAAATTTTTTTTTTAAATAAATAATAATTTTTACTTTTGTAATTCACCGAGTATATCTATTACATACACTTTCAAGTTATCTATTAATAGAAAGCAGCACACTGAGTTTTTCAAATTGCGATGAAATGGCATTTTATTTATTTAAATTTTTTTTTTAAAGATGTTTTATCGGATTATCTTCACCTCTTTCTTACTACACGAATGTTGAAAAGACAATGAAATATTTTTTAATCTTTAAATGAAATGAAGTTGAAGTGAGGTCAAGCCGCATTCTTCACCCATCAGCTGAACTCTCTATCCATTTTTAACCTCTTCATTTTATATTAAAGAAGCAAAAAAAATAACCGGGGAAAATTCGCGTAGGATTTACGATTTTTCCTTAATTATTATTAAAATTATTATTTCTTAGCTTAATTATTAATACAGTATAAAACGCAGGAGGAAAAAAAAATGTTTGAGGAAACTTATTTATTTTTTTCTTTTACTTTAAATGAAATTCTCTTTATATTATACGGTTTGTTGTTTCGTTCCGAGAATAATAGTTTTGTGTGTTTCTTTTATATTTTTTGTTTATGTTTATTTGCTTTAAAAAAAAAGAAGAAAAAAATATTCCGCCTATGTTATTACGCGTGAATTTGTGCCGCCATGTTGCGTTTAACAATAATTATTTGTTCAACATTCCCCGAGTGACAAAACGTTACGTACCAACTTTTTTTTTTGGTTTTTTTTTACGGGTCAGGTACGTGGACTTGTACACCTGTTGCCCAAGCGAGCAGACGTTGAAATTACAGTGGGGCAACACAACTCTGAATAAAATACTAGGTTTTTTTTTGTTTTGCAATATGTATCACCGACCAACAATTCTCTTTTCAACATTTTACAGAACCCCCTTATCATTTCCACCAGAATTGTAATTACATAGCTCGGAATAAAAAAGAATATTATAATAATAATCATTTTATAGCGAATTTGCGAGAGAAAGAGTGGGAAAGGAGAAGAAGAAGGTGAAGAGAACGAAACGTGATTGTCTTTTTTAGCTTTTTCCAGGAGGATTTTTTTTTTTTCGGAAAAAATAAATGCAAGACGTGTAATTTTTAGTTACTAAGAGGAATTCGGCGGATGTAAACATTTTTCAATGCTAGACATTTTGCTTTTATAATATTATAAATGGCGGAAAACTAAAATGAATGAGCGAAACGCAGTAGAGAGGAAAATGAATTTGACGAAACTAATTGAAATAATAACAACAAATATGAGAGTTAATTATTCAAAAATATAGAATTATTTCTGGTTCTGGAAAGTTTTAAACGTTTCTTTTTTTTGCATTAAATAATTATTATTTATTTCAAATGTCTTATGTTCATTAAAAATTAAGGAAATTTAAACATGTGATCTAATGGATAAACATGAAAATGGATTTCCTGTCACAGGATTACTCGTTTAAAGAACTGCCAGATGGAGTTTATTACGGGAAAAATCGAAATGCAGTACTGTACGAGAAAACTGGCTTCCTGCGACTTCTGTACGCCTAATAATTATATCATAATAAATCAACCGAAAAGAAAACAATGACCGCTAAAAACCTTTTTTTTTTTTTTAATTAACCGTTTACTGTTTTCCTTTAATCAACTTTTCATTCTCTTTTACTATCTGTTTCGGTCTGCTATTAAAGAAAGCTATAACGTAATAGAAATAAAATACCGTATATCAAAAAGAAGAATGAAAAGTGAACAGTGAATGAACTTTATTAAACGGGATTATTTTGTTCATTCTTTCGTTGAGTTAATATAATAATATTTATAAAACAACAACAACAAAAATCAAGGCTTATAAAAGCGTTACGTGCAGATACTAATCTAATTCGTATTATTGTCTCAATAAAACTTTAATTTAAGAGTCATCCGAGTTTTTCGACGATTCAAGGGGGGTCCCAGTCTCATCTAGCGCCGATTAACGCAGCCCTATTGTGAATACCGAACGAATTTTTCACTACAGACTTGAGTTTTCTCTAATTTTGTTTTCAAAATCTTATTTGTGAAATTTTAATCTCGATTCATAAATACTTTTTCGTTACTAGTTAAACTTGAAATACAGTAATTAGGATGAAAAGAAAAAAAGCCAACAAATGGACAAAATTCGATTCATCTTAAAAAGTAATGTAGCCTAGATTTAAACTACAGTATTATTGTTATCATTATTTTTGAGTAAAATGCCGTAAAAACCATGTTACAGTACAAACAGCGGCGTGTAGCTAGAACGTTATTTGTTTTTTGTTTTTTTTTAAAGAAAAAAGAAATTGGCGAAGATTTTTAACGAGCAATATATTTAATGATGGCAACGACAATTTATCCGACGTCGAATCGAGAAAAGAAAGAAATTGAGAATTGAAGAGAGAGATTCACTCAGATAATTTATATTACCGGATTATTGGATTGACTATGTACCGAATGTGAATTAAATGTCTCGTGTAAGGGGGGGGGGGGGGGAGAAAAAATGAGACAGAGATTGATATAGACCATATTTAAGAAGAAAAAAAAAGATAGTTAGATACTGTATAATGACGCTCGAATTTCCAATTTGTATTTTAAAACGCTGTCTATTTTGTTCGGCTTCCGCGATTTGTTGGGTAAAATGCTGGCTCGACGTTTGTGTTTACTAATACAAGCAGAAAGTAGATAAGCTCAGCACGATGTCATTTCTTCCATTAAATTTGATCATTTCATTGTTTTTTCTTTCTTTCTTTATAAGAATTTTATATGACGCTTCGATTTGCGACTTTATTTACAGAAAACTCGCGCACTGTATCCATTTACCTTGGTTTTGCAAGGAGTGATTGATACATTTTTACATTTCTATCTCGCCCCGTAAAACAGCCATTGTGTCTGGAACGAAGCCAGAATCCGGTGGAAGCAAGATGAAAAATGGCTCCCAACGCGAACATGTCTCGGTATCAGCGCACGAGACGACTCTGACTCAATTTAATATATCTCCGTTTTCTCTTCGTCTTTTTTTTTTTTTTTTGTTGTTGCTGGCCTTTTCATATAGATTTTTTATAACGTTGCATTCGCCAACTTTCATCATCTAAATAAGTAGATGCGCATACATACGACCCAGGCATACTGAATCATTTTAATCTTGGACCATTTGCCCCCGCTCGATCCGGACTCGAGGACCTCACAAATATACGTTTACCAACATATAAACGAGTTTTATTGACATCTTACGCCCGCGAAGTTTTAAGATCGATAAATGGAAATTCGAATTCATCAATTGCTTTTTGACACATTTTATAGATGTCATAGATTTACCACCAAAAAAAAAATCATTTTTATCATCACAGTTTAATTTAGTATATTTCAAAGTTCACCTGAGGTTCTATAAAAAGTTTTGATTGATTTGAAAATTTTTATTAAATCACTACGGTACTTGAAATATTTTCCTGGCGTATAACAGTATAAGTATTAAAATAAAAGAAGTTTATTGCAAATCATTTTTAACAAATAAATTTCATAGCGTGTCTTTAAAATAGCACCCCAGGGCAATGCTTGGCCCGATTTGGCTCATTCAAACGTTGAATTTTATATAAAAGTATCTAGTACTAGTATTTGTGGGATCGATATTGGTTTTAATTTTATACTATACAATGTATTATAATTTTTTTAGGCTAAACGTGTCTTGCATTCTTTGGATTTTAAAACCGTATAACCTCTCTCAAACTGTTGTTTCTATGCATCTGGGTTTGGTCGGGCAACTTCGGTTTAATCTGTCATTTCCGAAACCAAAAATCTGCTTGATTTGCTTCAGATTTGTTAGAAAAATAGTCCGAAAATGCACTTTATATCTTGTTCAGCTAGAATTTTACTCTATTTTTTGGTAATAGCCACACTACGATAACAAAATAATGCTTTAATTATCAGAAGAATGGTTTCAATTTTATATATTGTAAATAGTTACATTTCGGCGCATATTAAATATTCGTCATTGCCATAAATAAGAATTTGATGATATAATGATGACACTTTTGCTAAAACAAAATTGTAGCATGTTTATGACAAGTTTTATCGAGTTTACCGTATTTTGCATTACGCTACTGTTTTAAAATGCAAATAAAGTGCGAGGCGTAGGCCAGCCGTTAAAAAATTAGTTAAGGTTAAAGTTTATTTTTGAAGATGTCGAGCGGAAGTTGTTTTTAGTGTATTATGAAGTTGTTTAAAGGCTGTTTTTCCTCCGCCCATCTCGCTTACTTACATCACCTTATCAGACTACTAAACATTACTAAAAGAAAAGAGACGTAGAAGAAGAAAGAGAAAGAAGAAGAAGAAAAAAAAAGCTTTTAAGCATTAACCGCCGGCATTGTTTATGCTTGCAGGCGAGTAGACTGATGCGGATCCGTAAAAACAGTTTTAGTGCCAGAGTTTATTTACGATTGGGAATAAGAGTAGAGTCTCGGTGAGAGTAGGACAGGCAGGGCGAGGACCAGTTGTGACCTAAATTGCCAGCGAGCTCGTTATTGTTTTGCAAATGAAAATGAGGAGAGGGCGGGGGAGTTTGGTATTTGGAGGCTAAAAGGTTAAAATGAGTGGGTTGAAATATCGTCTCCGGCTTTATTTATTTATTTATAAATAAGCAAAGAAGAATGATCTTTTTTTTATTTAAGAAGTGTAAAATGCGAGCTGGCAATGTGAACCGCTACCTTTGACCTGACGGATCACTTTCTTTTCGAGCATCTCATCTCGCACCCGCACCTACCTACACTCGAATATAATATTATTATTTTTTATAAATAGGATTTTTCATATTTTGTCACGCTGCGAAAATAAGACTTGTACAGTTGCGTTTAATCCCAACTTTACCAGTCAAATGCTGGTAATTTCGACTTAGGTGAAGTCGGAATGGAACGGACTGTAAAGTTTTAAATGTTGCGCGCATCACGTTACGTTGTTCAACGTGCAGTAACACTTGGTGAACTTCAAAAAAGAGAAGTCGACACAGGGGCACCCCTAGCACCCAAAAGGTTAAGGGGGGAACGAAGTGAGAGTGAATAACGTTTACAAATTAAGTCGAGAGAAAGTGACGACAGATTGAAACACATTTTTGAAACGGATAGAATTGTCGTTGTTTTGTATCTGAACATCTTTGTTTTTTTTTGTTTTGTTTTTTCTTCTTCTTCTTAAACTCTAAAGTTATGCTGCTCACGTCTGAATTTTAATCAATTTCCTCCCCTATCAAATATCTGAGGACATTTTTAGTACGAAAAGCCGCTGCGACCGCTGATTTACAATTATAATTTTTTTTTCTTCCGACTTTTGCGAGAAGTTATTCGTGGAAACAACAACTGCCGGGGCTGGTAACGAATGTGCGAGACTTAATTTTGTGACAAAACATTCGGCATTCATATTATCATAAATCATTAGATTATGAGAGCATTAACGTCTCTTTAAAAAAAATGTTTATTTTGATCTCTTCTATCTACTTTTTTTTACAAATAAATAAACACATCTTTCAATACTGTACTCAATTAAAGCGAAAAAGTTAATTTAAAGTTTAAGGAAATAAAATATTCGGATGACAATATAGGCTACTTCCGCCTTATTTACTAACTAGGTGGAAGCCTGTCATTCAACTGGCACATATAAACTGGGTGCCCATCGGCCCATCAACATCGCCAAAACCAACTTTTCCATATGATGTCACTACTTAAAAAAAAAAAAAAAAAAGAGGCAAATTTATCATTTAATCCAAAAAAAAATGCATTCTAATATTATTAGGATAAATTTATTTCTGGGGGGGGGGGGGGGAGAGAGGGGGACAATAAGGTTAGAGTAAATGTTTATTGTAACTGGGTATTACCGAAATAAATCTTTGTCAAACCTGTGCGTTTTAAAGAAATATAAAGCGACCAAATTTCCAGGGAATTTTTTTTTCTTCTTTTATTTTCCGTTTTTAGCAGTTTTTATTATGGCATTCGTGCTGGAAATGCTTTCCTGTTCCGCGTTAAAAAGGTTTTCCGGCTTATAGCCATTTTAGCATTGTGTTAATAGGGTACCTGGGCACCTTTTACACAGGTTTTACTGTAATTAACATCTCACTTTTTACTCTATTGAAAATTTTTAAATTTTATGTGATCGAGCTCGTGGCATTCTGGTTAAGAATTACGGCTATGCTGTGATCAAATAGCATAAGATAATATACAGTCGCCATTTTACAAGTTACATCATTAATGTTTAAAATCTGCCAGTGTTTTTATAATACAGTAATTATTTTCTATTAGTTTTTATTTTTTTAAACTGTTTGTATTTTAATCGTAATGGTTAACAAACAAGTTTCCGGAAACCAACTTTCTGAAAAATCGAAGTAGTAATGCAATTAAATTCGAGTAATGTAATGTCAACTTCCTCTAAATTCGAAACAGGAAAATAAATTAATTTTATATATACGTATATAGTAGAAAGTTTTATAATAATGTTTTTGATATTATCATTCGAATCAAGTTTTGTTTCGCGCTATGTTAATCATCGTGTTATTATTTGTTTGGTAGTTTTCAAATGACCTTTTTCATCTTGGGTCGAATGAAAATAACCTTGTTTCAGAACAAATGCTTGTCATTTTATTTCTCGACTATTATACATCTAATGTAGTTATGTCAGTTAAAATAAACATAAGGATTGTTATCTTTTAACTGGTAAAAAAGAAAAAAAAATTGCATCTACAATTCTTTTCACGTAGCCGAAGAGACTTGTAAACCGCTGGAATAAACTTGCATGTAAATTTTAAGCGGAAAAAAATAAAAGGAAAGACTGTGAGAAATAATAACTGATGTGTGGGTTATACATACAATGCAAAACCTATGCATAACCAAGTTCAGGAAGAGTACCGGTAGGCTATTTTAGATTTAAAGATTAACTAAAATGCCTAATATACTGTAATTACAGTAAAGAGATTAATATTTTTTATTATGTACAGAAATTCATTTTTAAACAACATTTTTTTAAAAATTCTGTTTAATTTTAATTTCCTGTTATTTATTCCGAGCAGTTTAATAACTAATATTATTATTTTATTGCAATTTGTTTTCTGGTACAAATAATTTAGTATAATTGCAGTACATTCTATCAAAGATTATACTAGGTGCATTCAGTAATTATTAATATCGATATTAAAGCAAAACTTTTATAATTATTATAAAATTTGATAATAATTTTGCACGTTGTTTATGAATGTGTGTGGTAAAGACAAAATATATTTGAGTGCTCAATAACTTTGTGAGCGCTGATCGGACTTCTTGTTTTTATTAACCTTTAAATTTTTGCTCCACACAATTATATGTTTCAATCTCATTAATCTACTGGTAATTTCTGATTAAATGGCTCTCTTAATTCCAATTAAAATCTTACTCTTTGAAAGATTTGAGCAATATAATTTATCAGCTCTTCCTCTCGTTTACTTGCTCCAGGGTGGGTACCAACTCGATCCGAACAAATATACATAGCATTAAAATCAAATGCACTTTTTGATTTCATTTTCTTTGACTATTTGCTTTGAATTACTGAATATAGCTCAGTTCTGAAGGCGCAAATTAAGACCGTGCTATAGAGCATGTGGATTATAAAAAAAAATGATTTTATTAGTCTCTAGAATGTACGAGTACATAAAAAATTTAAGATTCACATTATGTAGAATACTGTAAAAAAAAACCCCAACTCTTTTCATTTTAAATAATAATGAAAGCCAAACATTTGCAAAAGTACTTTGATGATGACCAATCTTTTCAAAAGATAATGGAATCGGTTGGTAGGACAATGTACCTTTAGAGATGATATTTTTCTAAAGCTATTTTAGCTCGTTGTTTTTAGTACACCTACCCACCTCGAGGGCTGTACAGCACATTTTTACTTTATTTTGCCATACATTTTTCGTATAATCTTAAGGAAAAAAAAAGATGAAGGAAAAGCGTAAAGTGCGGCATGTACACACGTACCGGTATTATAACCGGCAGCAGTGAGCATTAGCACTGTGTTATGATGTATGCGAAGGCGAGTTAACCTTGTGGTATAGCTAGCCTTCCCCTCGTTTCTACTCAATCGTTTCCCCCAAACAGGCGCTTCACGATTGGCTGCGTCAACCTTTCTCCGCCGCGGAACGCAACGCTACCAACAGCGTGGAGATCGAGTGTGGAGAAAACAAGTTGAGGAAAGAGCGGGGGAAATAGTAGTGTGAGAGAGATCTAGCCCGGATACAGACAGACGGTCGATCGAGAAGAGATGTCAGTGCTACTTTTCAACTGGTGCTCGCGCGTGGAGAATACACCGATTCATCGACCGAGCTCATGCACCATGCCGTAGGAAGAGCGTACTTGACGCGGATATAACTTTTTCGGGGATACTCGCGTACACGCGGCGTGTATGAACTTTTGAAGATATTTTTATTTTTATTATGTATCAAAACTGAATTTAATTTGTCTAATACTCGCACGGAAGTTTAATTTTCGTAACTCGGAGGAAGTATCTCGATTCATTCATCGGATCAAAGTTCAGTACCGAGAAAAATTTATTAATTTTTTCCCCGGTAAAAGTACACTTTTTGATTTTTGTGAATGTAAAGAAGGAAGTTTTCATCGGTTGTTTTATCTAGTTTGACTTCGAGTTTGAAAGCACGCGGAAAATTTGTTTGCGTTCGGGGTTTAAATAAATAAACTCTGCGGGTGCAAATATATATACACGGTTACCGATTGCGCGTGAAGTTTGTTCGAGCCGTGAAAATTAGTTGGTTGAAGAAACTTGGAGGTTGCAATATTATACATGATATTATTATCTATTATAAAAAAAAAGATTCTTCAGCAATCTTATGCAATTTTCACGGTGTTTTTTTCATCCTGAGAGACTGATCGATTAAAGTGAGAAAAATGCGTATCGTTAAAGGAATATTTTCATCGAAAGTTTGAAGGTTAAAGAAAGATAGAAAGAAAAAGTTTGAGATTCGAAAAAGTCGTGTTGGAACTTTTAACATTTTTTTTTTCTTCTGCTTCTGGAAGGACAAATTTATACCATTTCGTGCTTCATAATTTTCAACCGTTGAAAAGTGATAGGTGAAAAGAATGCCATTCGTTGGTACACGAAATGTGACTTGTCGAAACTCGTGCTTAGCTTGATTGTTCATAATTCTGGGAACGACGACTTAAAACGAAAGAAAAAAAAATTGGAAAAACGAAAGAAACTTTTAAAAAAAATATTGAAAAAACCCTCCCCGGTTTTATTTTTTTTTTCTTTCTTCTAAAAAAGTTTCTTTTTTTCTTCAATGTTTGCGTTGAGAACTGACAATTTCTTAAGACATAAAAAATATGCTTGCTTAAATTACAATTTTTGGACTTTGAAAATAAGTTAAAATGATTCGTGTTTGTGGTACCGGTTGGTCGCCAGCTGCTTTTACTTTGACACTCGATGTTTGTCTACGTGAAAGTTGATCATCTTCAGTTTTCTAGTCATCGCTTCTAGTAATTATTATTATTTCCACGCTTTCGCCTACAAATTTTTGTTTTTTTTAATGTTGTTTTATTTTGAACGTTCTTTCGTTTCTTAATTAATTTGGACATAACATTCATCGCGATGGCTTTTGGAAAAATTCTGCTTGTGAAATCGCGACTTAACGTTTTCGTGCTGATTCTGGCTTATTCTCACGTGTTTGGAAGTATAGATGCCGAGGGTAAGTTGAAACCCCCTGTTATGTTTGTTGTCCCTGTTATTAACTCTGTAAAATATAAATTTTTCCAATACAGTATTTATTAATATGTCCCACCTGGACCGTTGCACAAGCAAAACATTGCTCAATGAAATAAGACTCGAATGGTGAATGAAATTCAAAGCTGTTGGATAGTATTTTAGGGTGTGATGTAGTATTTGTTTACGATTCACGAAGTCACCATGGAGCAATTAATTGTTAAAAAGTCTTTTATTTTTGCGAAACGGAACTCGTATCTCTAGAGCCTAATTCGTTTGAATGACCTGAACGGTTCGTACCGTACCGTTAGTTCCATTTCTCCCTTATAATCTTTTAACATCGAAATGTACTGCGTGCAGTATGAAATGACATGGTTTTTGATGTGCATATTTCGTTTGATAACCTTTAACCTAAATTTTTTTTTAATTTATATTTATGATTGCAAAAGCAAAATTAATGGACAATATTTTTTTTCTCTCCCCTCCTTTTTAAAAGTAACTTAAGTTGTAATTATTTTAAGATTATTTTTTCTACACGCATTTAGTAGCTCATTTCTGTTCTATTTACTGTAACTCATTTAATGGATTCCTTTTGCTAGAGACTATTAACTTTTATAAATACTGTACAGTATTATGTTAACATTTTTTAATAATAAGAGAAGACTAAAATGGATAAAAATTACTAAATTTATTTAATTTTAATATCTTAATTATTTGATATTAATAAAAATAAAGGTGAATGAACTGTGCAGATCTACATTGTCTTTTAATCACAGTACCGCTACAAAAATATGCAGTACATGTACTGTATTTAGTTAACAAACTTATTTTTGTTGGAATAAGTTTTTTTTTTATCTTCCACATTTTACTATTTTAAGAGTATTAAAAAAAGTTTAGTTACATTTTATTATACCGAACGTGTGTTAGTGCATTTTCTCATTCTAAACCAACACACATGCTAGTGGTTTAACTCTGTTGTTTGAAGCACCTGAACACGAGGGCTGAACAATAGTTAACAAAACGTCTTTAAGAAGAAAAATAATAAAAGATAAGAGTAAACTGAACTTGGGCATTAACTGTCATTGTGGCTCTCGACCCACTAGTTGATAACAATGGTCATTATCATGTTACACGGTGCTCCACGCATTCAAATCCCCCCCAACTCCATTCTATGCTCTTTTTCCTTCGTGTGCATGTGTGTGTGTGGACGTGCATTGTGTTTCAAGTACTTTTTTGGTTTGGAGAGTTTGAGGCAAGGGAACTTGTTGCGATGCTCAGGTGCATGTGGATAAATGCGCGATAATATAGTATTTTGAAGCATAAAAGACGAGCTTTCATTATGCTACGTGTGTTATTTCTTCTTTTTTTTTTCTTCTTTTTCTTTCGTTTTTGTTGTTGGTTTTTACAAACATCTGAAAATCTCTCGCAGCTTGTTTGATTATAAATAAAGACACAAAAGCGTAAAATTCAAGACTTTATTGTTTGGTGTTGAAATTTAAGAATCCTGCGAACAAGTTCGAAAACTTATTTTACATTTGAGCGGAAAAATATAGAACATAAAAAAAAGGTTTTTATTTTATTTTTATTAAAATAAAATTTGAAAAACTTGTGTACTTCACCGAATGTAATTTTTTGTTTTGTTGGAGAGAACCTTAAGTGTTTCGGGTTCACATTTACTTTACTAAGCGGTGTCATATTATCAAACATGTTTGGGTCGAACACAAAATGAATTATTGTCAACTCGTTTTTATTTTCTATTTTCACACGCTTTAAACTGAAATTTTTTTAATAAAAAAAAAATATATCTTTAAAATTGACGGTGCTGTACTTCATCAGTTTGAAGAAATCGTTTGTTTGATTGTTGGTTTTTGTTAGGTTTTTTTTTTATTTAAAGCTTTATTTTTATTTTATTTACTCGGTTTTTCGCGAAGACGTTCATAAAAAAAGCACCGTTCAGCATATAAAATGTGCTCTCTTTAAACTTCACTCATATCTGTCAACGATTGGGTGTTAACCACATTGAAAACACAATTAAGTTTTTATTTATTTTTTTATTTTTATTTATTTATCAACTCGGCAGTATAGTCACCGTGTTTGACCATTGGTTGTGTATGACGTGTCTCCCATGTAACACGCATTGTAAAAATAGGCTCAATGTGGGTCAAACATGTCCGTGTTGTACGAACACTTTTATTATTTGAAAGCCCCTATGGCGTTCATTTATCTCTATCTATCTATCGTTTTTTTTTTCCCCTTACTTTTTTTTTTCGAATTAAAAATGGGCCAAAGACGTCGCCATACTTCTAGTCGATTATTTTACTTTGGTATTTGCGGATTCGGGTCTATAATTAGAACTCCATTAACTTTACCTTCTCTCTTGTCTTTTTTTCTTTTCTTTTTTAACTTTTGCGTGTACCTGTAATTGCGAAGGACTCGCCAAGTCCATTTACTCGTACCCACAAATCCATTTTGCGCTTAGGAAAACATTAAGAGGGTGGAAAAAAAAGTGGGTGCTGCTAGGGAAAGAAGAAGAAGCTATCTTTGATCCACCTGGGATTACTGAGGTAGACTAGGGAAGGGTAGGGTCTATAGGGTAGCAGAAGGTAGGGTGTAGGGTGGGGTGAGGAAAATGTCCCTCCTCGTAGCGGTCGGAATGCCAGTTGGGGGCAAACTCGACTACTCAACAGGGGTTAGAGGAGAGAGTGTGTCTCGTTGGGGGAAGAATACAGTACACTGTATCTTGAAAAACGTTGGCTTTGTAAAAAGTAAAAGGAGAGAGGAGGAGAGATTCGGGGTTTTTAGAGGTTTTTTTTGGGGGTGCGCGCACAGGTGCTTGTGCTTAGCTCCGGGGGATGTTCATTTAGAGGTAATAACTATGAAGATAATATTATGACTTCTTAGTAAAACAAAGGATTTATGCATTTTTATATTCTAGTTTTTTTCTTCTTCTTCATCGACATCATTTTTTAAGTTAGACGTTAGATGGGAGAATTTATTTCGCTTTAATTCATTCGAAACGCGAAGAAATATTTTTTATGGCCCAGGAATTTATAAATTTGTGTGTTTTTGTTAAATTTAATTATTAAAAGTGAATTGCACTTTTTTAAGTTAAGTTTCGAAAAAAGAAAATTCGTTTTTTTGAGGGGTGCAACTAATGCATATATGAACTAATGTGTGATTTAGGGGGTTGCGCTGTAAACGTCATACCCCGATTTTACGTTTCCGATTGTTAAAAAAAAAAAAAAGATTAAAAAAAAAAAGAAAGGGGAAAAAAAAAATATTTCTCACCGTTTTCGAAATTTTAAAAGGCAATAAATTACGATGATAGTTATTAATCCGCAAACACACCATAATACTCGCTTCCGTAAAATGCAAATTTGCATTGAACTTTTAACGGTACATGTACAGCTGCAATTGCTTAAAACAAGATTTTGAATTTGAACTGGATAATGATCGCTAGTAAAGATTTTAAAAGCTAAGAACATACACACCTACAGTCTAGCTTGAAATTTGCAAATACTATTTCTTGAGGAGATTTTTAGGTTAACTACGTATTTTATTTTAAGATTAGCGCAATTATTGCATTTTTTTTTTTATTGGTCGTGCAGATTTTAATCATTCTATATAAATTTATGGCGTATAATTGGCGAAAAAGATCTAATCTTTAGGCATTATGGACTAATTAGCACCAGTTTTTAATGAATAGTTTGTGCATAATAAAGAATAACGTGTATGGTGTAACATTTTATAGCAAATTGTTGGCTATAAAAAAATAAGAAAAATTTGCAAACCTTAGAAATGTAGATTCGAGGCTTTACCGTAATAGTTTTAAATAAAGCAAAAAAAAAAAAAAATGAAATTGGACGAGGCTTTTACGTTGTTTTTTTGTGTGTGTAAGCTCGTAAAATTGACCGTTTATTTTGTGATACGGTATTAAATACATGTGCGAGTGAGAGAGGGGGCGAGGGGACTGCGAGATGAAGCGGAGTTGGGCGGCTAAAAAGACGTATCCGATTACTCCATAAATAACCCGGGGATTTTTGTCATCTAACGAACAGGGAAATTTTATTTTCGGCGGTTTTTACATTAAGAGTTGGTTTCACGCTTTTACATCTTCCTCCGTTTAATGATGGCATAAATGAAAATTAATTGCGTCTATTTAGACTTTAACGGACTTAAGAAAAAGACAATGTAAATACTGTAGGTTGAAGAAAATGTCTTCGAAATCGGTTTTCAGGTTTTTAGTTGCACGTTGGGAAAACATGTCATTCTTGTTCTTCTTCCCCAGGCTTCTGCTCTCCCTTTATTATTATTTTTTTTTCTCTGTATCTCTCTCTGGTTTTTTAGCTTTAAGAATGAAAGTGCGGCGAAAACGATGTCGAAACTACTGTATTAGATAAAGATGCACATTAGTACGTGTAAGTAGGCTGTTTGAGGGAAAAATAATTGTTAATTGCTATGAAGAACGGAAATGAGTAGAACGGAAATAGATAAAATGGAAAGGAAATCTGAGAGCACTTTGTTGTATTTTTACTCACTCTCTCTGACTCTCTCCAGCACAAAGTCGGGGGAAATTTACTTTAAATTAGTTTTGAGCGGCTTCATACTCGAGTTTTGTTGGCAGACAAAAATAATTACACTCTCGCAATTCATTTAATATTCACACGCGATAATTATTTATGTCCGCGCACTTAAATTTCTTGAAATGTATTCGCCATATTTCGTGACGAGTACTCGCGCGAATTACCTTTGAAGATATGCGAACTTAATGCTATGGTTAAAATGAAACTATAATATGGAACGTAAGACTTGACGTTTCTGCGATAAGTGAACATTCTCATTACTATTCAAATTATAGAGCGGCAATAACGTTCGTATACAGTATGTAGAGTAGATTGGTTTTTCAAGTTGAAGTATTGTATAATATTGGTAGAGGAAAGGTGTTATTATCCTCGAAAGCGACGATCCAATTATGTTTGGTTGTGTCATCCTTAACATGTTTAAATAAATTTAGCATAAAAAATTCTATGTTTTCTTAATTAAGAATTTAAATTAACATTGTAGGTCTATTTTAATTACTTGCGAGCGACAAAATAATTAACTATTACATGTATTTATTTTTATATCTGAAATGCTTTACTCTTTAAATTATCAGTATATATATATTAATCTTTGATTGATCGTTGGTGCATTAATTATTGATTTGTGAATGGTTGTGCAATTATTGATTAATTAATTTTTTTGTTTTTATTTGATAGGTGGCGATTTTCTTCCAGATGTGTACCCTAAGGAGGACAGTAGTTCGGGTTCCTCGATCCCGGTGTTTCTTGAGGAACCGAAAGATGCGTACGTGGTGAAAAATAAGCCAGCCACTTTGAGTTGCTTGGCTTCGCACGCACTCGAAGTGTTTTTTAAGTGCAACGGAGCGCGCGTGGAATATAAACATCACAGTCAGCACGAGTATACGGACCCAATGACCGGGGTCAGACAGTTGGAAGTGAAAATTGACATCACACGCAACGAAGTGGAAGAATATTTTGGATTGGACGGTTACGGGTGCGAATGTAGCGCTTGGAATTCGCAAGGAATAAGCAAAAGTCGGACAGCCATTATCAGAATAGCATGTAAGTAAAACTATCTTCATCTTATTTAGTGCCTACCATTTTCTACTAACTCATATATTTTTTTTTTTTTAAATTATAACAAAACTTTTACAATGGTCGAGTTGAAAGCAAAATAATTGAATGATATAAGAGAACGAAATTTGATGATCCCAATTTTTTCTATTTTATTTTATCTATGAAATTTTAGAATTACCGGTAGTGTTATGTTAATTTATGACTTTCTCAACTCGAATATTGACTTATTGATTTCTGTTTTAAATTTCTCAAATTAACGCTCTATTACTTGCCTAAATATTCTTGTTTTAATTCCCAAGTCGTGGTCGGAATGGGTCAATGACTTATTACACTATACCGATTTTTATTAAAATTTGCGATAACGTTAAAAGTGTATTTGACTCGGAATTTGACATTACGAAGATTAACACAATGGTGGCGAGCGGTTAGGGTGGGTCGGATAGCTTTTCAATGCGCATACGCAATTGATGGACAGTTGCGAGTAGTTGACGGAAGAAACGGAAGAAAGAAAAAAAAAAGAGCGGTTCTAAATGATAGGAGTTGGTTTGATAGCCAGTCTGTATTGTTTACGGAATTTGACGTTGAAACTCAAAGCTCGAGTGGGCACGAGTTGTAGAAGGAACAATTTGAACGCGATGGGAAAAAGTCTATCTGCTGCCAGTGTACGTTGCGAGGCCCATAGAAATACGGTATACATAGGGGATACGGACTGCAACCGAGCGAGCGGTCCAATCTACACGTCAATCAACTTCAAATACATTGGTTATGTGATAGTTTGATTGCTCCGTTTTTTTTTTTATATTGTTGTTATTGTTACTTCAAGTTGATTTTTGGTTAGAATGGACCTTAATTTTCTTTTATATATTTTTGGCTTTCACGTCTGTGGAAAGTTTTAATTGTTTGGGAAGTTGAAATTTCAGACAAATACAGGAAATATAGGGGAAACGAATCTGGGGGTGGAGAATAATTATTGCTAAAAAAAAAATATGAACGTGAAACATTGTAGATACAGTACTATATTTTTTTGTGAATGAAATAGGGGAAAACTACTGTACAGTATAGTGCTAAATTTAATAGTCGCTTGTATAAATTTTTTTTTTTGCAAGAATAATGTGGTGGTCGGGTAAATTCAGTTTTTTCTTTTTAAAAAAAGCGTCATTTATTATTAATGTTTTCACTATCCTAAATTATTAATTGAATTGATCTTTTAAGTTGAGTGACTTAGCGTTGATAAGAAATTATTAATAAAGAGAAGTTCTCGTTAACTTGTCCAAACAGTTGTATTTAAATCATAAACTACGCGTGTATTTATTTATACAAAATTACACATTGACCCTCGGCAGAAATTTCACGTTTTTACGTAGAAATAAGTGGCTTGTTTTGACTGATCGCTAGTCGTCGAAGAATGTTGCCAACCTCATTCAAATCCACATTTTTATTCAAGAAAAAAAACAAAATACTTTTTTTATAAAAAAAATAAAATAAATTATAGTTTTGAAAATTGATTATTTAAATGGCAAGTATCTATTTCGACAAATTATACGCACACGGAGAATGTAATTTGTATAAATTACGCGGATCTCAATATGAATAAAATATCAAAAACTCAGCAGTTTGACCGGCAGGCGTTTGAGAAAATTTGACTATAAAATCAGCCATTTATAACCTGTTGTCACATTAAAAGTAAAATATTTTCAAAGCCTCTGAGACTTTTTTTTTTTTTTGATGGAGGAAAAGGAGAAATATTATAAGCGCGTGCGAAGTTTTCCCTTTTGACGTTTTCATCGTGCAAATTATTCCTCAAAATAGCGAGCGAAACATTTAGGTAAAGTGAAATTGTAGTCGGTTATAAATTTACGGACGAACGTTTAATCGAAATGTAACTCCGCAGTTTAAAATTTTTTTTTTTTGTTTTTCTGGTAAATTATTTAGGTTCGCAATTTATTTCGCTGATTAATGTGTGTAGTTGGCATGCGCGGAATAATTACCGGTCCTCTCTCTTTTCACTCCCCCTCTCCCAAGAAAAAAAAAAAAAAGAAAGATCATAAATTCAAGGGATTTAATTAAATTACAAAATAAAATAAAGTTATGTGAAATTTATTGTGATTTTGTTTGGATTTTTTTATGAAAACTTTAACGTGATAATTTTATTAACTCGACGCTGGATATAAAATAAAGAAATCAACGCTTTTAAAACATTTTTTTTTTTATTTCTTTCTTTATCAGATTTAGTTTTATACTGCGCATCGGTTATTGTTTCAATTTTGCCTGCCGGGTTTCAAAAAGTCGTTTCAAATAAATCATTTTTTGTAACTACCAAATCAAAATTTCTGTATACAGTAAGTTAAAAATATTTTTCGTTATTGGAAATCGATATTTTTGTAAACCCAACTCGCATTTAAAATGCGATCTATAACTATCGTACGGTATTTAGTGAAAAGACAAGAGAACGAAACACGACAAATATTTCGTCGTTATTTTTATTACTGAAATATTTTTCGAGTTTCACTTTAAAGGTTTTTTCCATTACATCCAAATCCTTTTAACATTATTTTATGGCACGAAACGGTATTTAGCTTATTCCATTTAATGGTCCTGGAAAGATGGTCGACCCCATAGTAAACAAATAGAGGCCGAAATTCGAACGTTTGGGGTTGTTTGTTTTTTTTTTTCTCTTCTTTATTTTTTTATTATTATTCATGCACGTGTAATACTAAGGCGTGCGTTCATCTGGCGTTTTATCGCTAAAAAAATAAGAGTAAATGTTGAGATCTGCAGATTTGTTTTTGTCGTCCATCTCGTGAGTTCAAATACTGTATTATAGTTGCAACATTAAACCGGATGCGTTAACCGAGAAACAAAGATATGGCTAGCCACGCCTACAATTTAGATCATAATGCTGATTTCAATTCGAGACTCGCGTTTTAAAAATGTTTACCAACAATTTTAAAACACTGAAACGAAAAACAACGTTGTTTTTTTTTTGTACGTTTAATTTACGTTTAACATTTTTTTAAATTTATTTTTAGTTTGCGTTCTTTCCTCGCTCGATTTACGCCTTTCTCCTTCGTCAGTTTGTTTTATTATTATTAACATTGGTTAAGTACGAGGAATTCGTGTTATAGCTGCTAGGAAATTGTCGGCGATGATCATCAGCTCTGACCATAAAACTCTCGAGCCATTTACTACACTCTGTTCTCTTCCAATCGCCAACACACACACACTCATCACTTCTCTCACGCTTCTTTTTTTTTTTTATTATTTTTATTTGCTTTTGTTACGATCGCTTTCATTTATTTATTAACGCACTTCGATGAATAAGGATGCGCCATTGGCTTACTAATAAATAATTGGCTCGCGAGATTTCTTGTTTTTGTTGGCGGGGTTTAATCAGGTTAACGTCGGACTATAAAGTTTATTCGAAAACTTAAATTTGAAGATAGATCTACTTTTTACGTATGGCTATTCAAATATTTCGCTGCCACGGAATTGCTAAATCTAGAATTATTGACTACATTTTTATTAGAAAAATAGGATTTAGCTGTTTTAATAAAACTTTATATTTCAAATCAATGATAACACTTTTCAAAAGTACAATGAACGTCATGAACGTCTGACGCAATGAAACTGGTCACCAAAGGAGTTGCCTCCGCCACTCAGGTATCAGTTCTGGAACCATAGAAGATGATCATTTTCTGAATAGGGGAAAAAATGCAAATTTTTTTGAGTTTTTGAGGCAAAAGGGCTTTTGAAAGGGGCCGAAAGATTTATTACTTTTCAAATCTTAGCACATGTACCGCTACTGTATTGGGATTGGTGTTTTGTTGCTTCAATTGAAAGGTTGCTATTTGGGGCTCCTTGGATCAACATTCAAAAGCTGGGACCAACCAAAATGTAATGTTCGTAATTCCAATTTTAGGATTCCAAAACTGTTACATAATTAAAGAGTAGGGTAGGGGTTTCTATTGGTGCTTCTATTGAGTAGCTGCAATTTAGATTTTAGCGCTGTAAAAATTAAAATCTGAAATCGTTGTAAAACGAAGTTTAAATGAATTACAGATTTTGCGATGGTTACGAAATTATAAGACCGGTATTTAATTTTCGATGCGGTCGTACCATAGGACAATTTTTTTTTTTAGGTTATTTCCGGCTAGGGATTAAAACCAGCTCGTCAAGCATTTTCGATTCGTTGAAAATGATCTGGCAATCGAATAAATTATACACACGCGAGGTTATTTATTTGTAAAGCTTTGTTTACTTTCCCACCAAAACCAGTACCGGTCGCAGCATCTTTCTATCAAAAATCATATTCGAGATGGGAGAAAAAAATACATTTTTTTTTTTGCGTGCGTGTTTATGTAGGGAGAGGTTGGGTGGGGGAGTTTAAAGTTTCTTTCTTACCCATACAGTACATGTGCCGAAGTTGTAAAAATTCCTCGTTGTTTATTTAAGAGAATATCCGAATAAATAAAAGCGTGTAAACAATGCGCGACTTTTATTCGCTTTTTCTACGAGACTAAGCATCATTTGATTTTTTAATGAACACGCACAATGGGCTAGACGGGAACTGGCTTTTTATTTTTTGACTCCTACTTGTTGTTTACTTTTGCTAAAATAAAATTTGTCGATATTTGCTTAGTCTTCGATTCTTACTGGAAGAGAGCCTGTTTCGGGGACGATGAGGAACCGGGATGGGATGAGACTCCGGGCGAGTTCGTCAGTCGTCCTTGTCCGTAGAAAATTTTCGGCGACCTTTCAATGTTGATTTTTCTGTTTATATAAACTTGCTAATTACGGTTGTCGAACTTTTATCGTCCCGTTTTGTCGTTTTCATCATTGGCGGCCATTTTAGTGACTTGAAAAAAGAAAAAGAGGGTGCTGGGGGGGGGGGGGGGAGAGAAATGGTGTAAACCACTTAGAAAGCACTTTTCGAAAGAATTTACAGTATTACTCGCTAGTTTTTAGGGTTACTGTTTTTGTCTATTATCTTTGCCTATTTTTCTTTTTAGCGTTAAGATGATGATGATTCTTTTAGATAGTAAACGCACGGAGCAGCGCGCTCTCTTTCGTGGTTTTTCTTCACTGGTAGCCGATGCTGCGACGAATTGCGCCGGCGGCCATCATCTACATGTATGGGGGTATACATGAAATATCCATTTCGGGCTTGTTATTATTTATTATTCAGCAATAAACTTAGAAGCTTTTTTTGTTGTTGTTAACGGAAATTGTTTTTTTTCTTACTAAAACGCGTACGTATTCGCATTAAAATGGAGACGAAACCCACAGATATTATGCTACTCGATGTTTACGTTACATTACCACATTTTCAAAAGAAAATTTAAGAATTAAAAAAAAATTAGATGCTCGAAAGACATTTTTTGTGGAAATTTTTATATACATGTACTGCACACAGTACTTTTTAAATTTCTATCCAATATTTTTGGGATTTTAAAATTTTTTTTGACAGAAAATTTCTGATTAAATTTTTAATTCTTTTAACTATTGATCGAAGTTTTATTACAGCAATTCTCAAATTTTTATTGAAATTGTTATAGATGTGATTATTTATTTTTTCTTTATTTATGGCTTAAAGATACCAAAACTACAGTGTGCTAATAATTTTATACGCTTTGGTTTTAAAACTTTATATTAGGTGAAACAAAGACTACTATTTGACGGAAAAATAATGCGTGAGAATATAGTTGAAAAATTAAAACACTTTGTTATACCGGTATTCCTTTTTTAAAAAAATTATCGCGAAAAATTGATCTTTGAAAATAATAATAATAATAAATTTTTTTTTTGTTTGCGAAACACTTTATTTTTAATTAATACTCCGAGTATAAGCTTATTTTGTGGCACAAGCTTTGTTGATGTGAATAGTGGTTAATTAATTAAAGAGAAGAAGAAAAAAAAAACAAATTTAAATTACAAAACCTAATAAGGTCTTGTTTAGGATTGAATATAGGCGGAGTCGGGAGAAGTGTATTTGTTTACGTAATTATACGTTGAGAGTTTTATGAGAGCTTTGAATATATTAAATCAACTTATGGCGATTGTAATAATAATTTTATAGCACGCGGATTGCTAAGTAAGATATATTACCGTAGTGTGTGTACGGTTGACGGACCAGAGTATGGCGAAGAAATAAAAAAAAGAAGCTAGGCAATGGGTTAGATGAGGGGGTGGATTATAGTCGGTGGGGGGGGGGGGGGGGGAAGGGAGATTTTAAGATGCGCTTGTGTATTTGTTGCATTAGTCAGGTCATTGGCATCTTTTTTGTACTGTTGCTGCTGCTGTGTTGTTGCTGATGTAGCTGAATGTTGCAGCGCATTCTTTGTCAACCGAAAAGTAGGATATTTATTAACTTTGGAAAAATATGTCGTTGTAATTTTACTTTTTTTTTTTAAATAGAAAAATAAAATAAATGAATATACATGTATAAGAAAAAAAAAGAACGTTTTTGTCGTGTTGTTCTAATAGTATTCCGACAGGTTTATCACGCAATTTTTTTTTCTTCTTTTCTTCGTTAAATTTATATTTTCATCTAATGTATTGTCTTAGTTCAGTTCCCTAGATAACCATTTCAGTTTGTTTTATGCGTTACAACTATTTTTTTTTTTCGTTCTTTCTTTCGGTTTTTTATAGTTTGAAATAGATAATGAATATCTTTTCTAAATTGGTAAGGAAGAGCTGGAAATAGCTCATTTTACCGACCTTTTTCGTCGTTTATTATTTCGAGTGTTGGTTGTTGTTTTTTTTTGTTCTCTTCTTCTTCTCAAATTTTGTTGGGAGTAATCTCATTCCGGAAAACAATGTAGATAATCCATGACAGATGACTGGACAAACTCAATAATTGATGCCATTAAGATTTTATTAGCGACATTTCATTTACAACGTTTTTTTTTTTTTTTTTTTCTTTGAAAAAGTTGAACGGTGTATCTTAAATCCGGTTTTGATGCCGAATAGTAAATTGTTGAATTAACGAAGATTTTTTGGTTTCGAAATCGATTGACCATTTTTATTTTTATTATTATTTTTTTTTTTTTTTGTTAAATAAATTTTTACGACGTTAGTTGTGTGAATGCGGGTTCATTCTACTAGGGGGGGAAATGCATAACGAGACATTTCAACTTATTCAGTTAAACCGATTTTTGTATTTCGACTGACTAAAAGCTCAAGCGGCACGCTATTACATGCTAAAGAAGCGGAAATGCAATATTTAGTTTTATTGTTGATCTGAGAAAGGGGACGGTAGGAAGATGGGGAGAAAATGAAGCTGAAGAGTGTGCGAGAGAGAGAGAGAGGGAAAAGGACAGCTGCTAATTAGAGCGAAAATTGTTGCGAATCTTGTTTTTTGGGAGGGTTTGGTGTGAACGCTTTGGGGATACTAATATATGTCTAAAAGTACGTGTATTAACGAGGAAAATTAATTTTGGCCGGAGAGTATATCACAATGACGGAAGTTTTGTATTTTTTTTTAAACTACTTTGGAACTTTATACAGTATTTAACAATAGATTTTCCGAGCTAAAAAAAAAAATGTTTGAAAACACACCGGAAGGGAAATTTTAATTATTACGTGTCTGTTTGTCAGTAATTAGGCGGAAATTAAATTAATTTGAACCCTACATCTTAAGATGTTTATTTATTTTTTTATTTTTTTTTGCGCTTTCGGAATGGCGTAGAAACGTTTCTTCTTTTCTCCGGATTCGATGTGTCATATACTAGAAGTTGATTGATGGCCTACTGCTGCTGTTGCTGTTGTTGTCATTCCTTGAACTTGTGCTCAAACCCACTCGGATTTTTTTTTACCCCCCTCCCTTCTCCCTTGATGCCGAAAAGAAAAAAAAGTTTCGAGTTGATTTGATCCTTTTGGTGTGTCGTTGGATGCTGTTTGAGGCTGAGAGGATGATGAAAGATCATGCACTTTATTCACTAGAATACGTGGTGATGCACGCGTACTTTAAATGCTAAATTTAGGGCAGATTTTTTCAAGACTACCCGGTATACAGAAAGGCTCAAACTCTGCTTCATTTTACGTAATTTTTGGGACGAAAAAAGACGATACATGTACTGTATTTTTTTTTCTCTAAAGGATTCACTCGTTCTAGTGAAGAGAATATACATCTCGATGGTTTATTTTAATTTTACACTTAATTTTATTTTTTTGATAAACTTCTAAACTTTCAAGTAAACAGCTATTGCATTTTTTTTTATAACGACTAAGTGTTCGGATAAGAATATATAATACAGTACATGTATTCCCATGTTGATATTTTTTGTTAAATCCAAAAATGCATTGATTTTTTGTGTTCTGGAGTTTTAATCCGAATTCTTCCCCCTCCTCCCATCTTCCATGTTATATCGTATAGTCAGATTTAATCAAGTGACGCGAAGTGCAAGCACTTTTTTGGTTTATGTCAGTCTCCGACAAGGGTGGAACGGCGTAGTTATTTAAGTGCATGTAGGCGAACAATCCCGCGCAGTGTTTTGCTATGCAAATTGTGCAAAGCGTGAAATTTTTGCAATGTCGTTGATGATGGCGCAGAATGCAGATCGTGTCGTCATCACATGTGGCGTGCGGGCGGTGGCCGGGTCGCCAAGCTGTCTGCTCGATTCGGGGAAAGTGGGGGCGGCGGCTCTTTGCCACCTTCTCTACACATACGCAAGTAAAAAGCAAGAAAATTGAAAGAGTAAAAAAAAAATAACAAAAGGGGAGAAAGAGAGAAGAGAAAAAAATATACGTATAATATTATGTGGGAATTAACATAAGGTACACACGGTCTCTCGTCGACAGATTTATGTCGACTAACTTTACTTAAATGATCGTTCTTAAAAATAAATAAGAAAGAACGCATATTTTTGCCTTGCTCGTTATTTTTGCACCCTCTTTGAATTTTTTTTTTTTTTTCATCTTGTTCGTTCTTTTTAACCTTTGACGTCATGAGTTGAGCTTGACTTTTTAACCTGCGAGGGTTGGAAACGCGGGTTTCACGTTCTACCCGGCTCTTTTTTATTTTCAAATAAATTATTTGTATTAATTACGTTAGTTTTTGGCTTGGCTCGGCTAATGCAACGAAGGAATTTCACTTTTAGTTTTTTTATTTATTTATTTATTAAACGAGGACGAGCTAATTACTAACTCACTACTACGTTCGTTTCACTCTATTTCAACTCTGAGATCTAGCATTAAAAAAAAATGTTTAGGGGGTTTTTTTTAATAAAAAGAAATAATTATTTTAGTTTGAATTTAAGAATGAAATATTAAGCAGGGGGTCAATAGCAGTATATCAATTAAGGAAGTGTATAGCAAATAAATAAGCGAGACTAATGCAAGTTCTCGTCGTTAAGAATTAGGTTTATTAACTTAATTGGAAATTAAAATTAACTAAGACCAATTTTTGTAAAATTTTTTAGTTAATTATAGATATTATTAAAAATGCATAAATATCAAGCGCATTTTTTTTTGTTTGCTTTTTCTATTAAAAAAAAAGTAGAACAGTAAATAAGTGATAATTAAAAATACTTTTTACTATTTAAAGCGTTATGTAAATTATATACGCACAACAAAAAGTTATTCGTTCGACTTAACAAGTGGAGAAAAAAAAAAACCGAAGAAAAAAATATGAAATTGAACAATTAAAAAAAAAAATACTATAGCTTAATGATAAATAATTAATTTTGTGTTTTGCAAATGATGGAAATTAGATCAGAGCCAATGATTAAAAATTAATAAGAAAGTTAGCATAAAGTAATTTATTCCAGAATTTTGCGTGATTATCTGGAATTTTTCGAAGTGTTATTTTATTTTATTTTTCCTATGCAAATATTGATAATGTTTGTACAGCATATCTGTTGAGGATTTATGTTTAACAATCGCGAAAACAAAAGACAAGGAAGAGAGAGAAAAAAAGAGGGATGTTATTTTAATTGAAGACTATATAATATATCGTTGTTTTTATCATCGAAAATAACGTATCACGTGAAACGAGACCCAGAGAGATGATTTCTAAATCTGGCTCACATTTTAAATTGAATATCGATTGATATAATTTTGAAAGGGGCGGGTTGCGGATTCGCTTTCTGCTTTTTCAGTACAGTACACATCATGTTTCTACATCAAAATATTTTGGTGGAGCCGGATGAATATTCATGAAGTCGTTTCTTTACCTTCTCCCTCCCCACCACTTTTCACCCCCTACCATCGTGTTTTGTTTTTGAATAATAAAACATTTACCAAAAAAATGACGTTTACATTTGCAAAAAAAAATCGAACAATTTTTTTGTTGTGTCAAATGGTCCATAGTTCTAGATATGGGATGAAAATGTTTTAGTTATGCTTGAGTATGTCAAAGAATAATATATTACTAGAAGTTTCTATCATGTCAAAATATTTTCTAATCCATACAATATTTAACAATTTGCTACCTTATTTGTTTTTTAATTATTAAACAGCCTCGTCTCGTATCAAAATTTCCAATCTTAATATTTGTGCTTTTTGTGTCAAAGTCAAAACTGAATCAATGGATGTTTGATTTCGTTGTTTTTTTCTAAATTGGAATTTTGCCAAACGGTGAAGTGAGAGAGAAATAGAATTCTCAGTATACTTTGTGAAATGATTTTTCATTTATGAAAAACTTCGTTAATTTTGTTTTTCCTGTTTTTGTCATTCGACTGCAGTATTTTGCCCTTACTTTTGGCAATTGGGGAGCTTTATTTCCCGCGAACTGGATTCTGCGAGCGAGTGCACTGAAACCATCAATTATCTCTTCTTCAAATGTTTGAAATTCGCTCATTTAGCTCAATTTTCTCGAAAATAAACTCGGGCTTTTTTTCTCTTCCCCGTCATTCTATTGGGTACCGGTTGAATATCAGTCGCTTTATACGCTAGAATTGCAACGATGTGAAGTGCGAGGGGGAGAGAGATTCGAGTGAAGCAACCGACTTGAAGAAGAGTTTCTCATTGAAATCATACTTTTTGACATGGGAGTCGAGTGGATCCGGTGCAAGTGTAGCACGGTCACTCGCCTCACGTGCTCGCTTATTATTAAATGACCGCATCAACTCCAGATGCGAGTGCTTCGAGTCTCACTACTGTAGCATTTATTTTTTTTTTTCTTCTTTTCTTAAGGGTTGTTGTTGCTCCGCCTCCTCCTGCAATCTTTTTCACTACACTTTACTTAGTCAACTCCAACATTTTTTTTCCTCTCCTGCTTTCGGTTAACCAGTTAATAATATTCGAATCATTAATCAAAGCGACTCGTTCCTATTATTAAGAGTTTGGAAAATAAGGTCGTTAGACGAGATAACATTAATTAAGTTTTTCAACGGTTGATAAGAGGAACGCGGGAGAGTACTAGTGTAGAGTAGGACCAAAACCGACGCGTGATTTTCTTTCATTAATTACCTTCATCAAAATGGGTTTTGTTCGAAATGATGAGAAAACATTTTCGTCTAACCAACGCTAAAAAGATGCTGTGAAAGGCAAAAGCTTCCTACTATTTTTTTTATTTTTAATTCTAGTTTTCTTTATTCACTTATTTTTTAATTATTTTTGTTGGGCTGCGTAATTGATGGTTGTCTTATTATTTCTATTCACCTCTTAATTTTTTTTTTTTTTAAAGTATTGTAGTTTTAGTTTTACGTTTTCTTTTTTAAGATAATAGTAGGTAACTCTTCTACCGTCGTCAAACTTTACGTTGGTTTTGAGAAGACATACCCAAATTGTTAAGGCAATTGTGGGTAGGCACGTCTCTTCAAGATCATAGTAATAGACTTTGGCATTAGTTGAGGAGTTACGTACGGTACTTGATTTACGGCAATAATTGTTTATTATGCTTAATAAGCAATTTTTTACGCACGCAAATGTGAAGCAATTATAATTAGCGTTAAACTTTAGCAAATTTGTATAATTTATTTTAATGATGACTTTCTATTTTAATAATTTATAACACTTAAAAAAGATAATAGAATTTAAATTTTCTAAACCGAAAGTAAATAAAATTGTTGAATTTATTCTTTCAAAAAAGACAGTTTACAAGCTATGCGTTCAAACATTTGCCCGAAAACGTAAAATTGAGGCTCTTAGTTTTAATTTTTTTTTTTTTTTTTTGGTTTATTATTTATTTTTTTGTTTATATTATTTATTTTTTCTCGGGGTTGTGTTTTAAGATCTGAAAAAGCATTTCCAACATCAACCATACAGCCACAATGTCCAAGAAGAGAAGCAGGTGGAGCTGATGTGCTCTCCTCCCGAGGGCGCTCCGGCCCCAGAGGTGTTTTGGTTGAAAAATGGCGAGATGCTGGAGACACGCAAAGAAGGCAGCAACTATATCATTTCCAGCGAAGGCAATCTTGTTATTATACAGGCTCGTTTGGCGGACATGGGAAATTACACTTGTGGGGCGCAAAATATAGCGAGTCGACGCTTAAGTGAGACGGCTGAAGTCATCATTTCTGGTAAGTCCCCTTTCCACATGTACGTAACCTTATCCCTTACCTACCTGCACATCCATTACTCACAAACCAGGCTCCTACAATTTTCTCAACATTCGTCAGAAACAATTTGCGTGTTCAAAATTGGATTCCGGCGTCACTTTCGAACAAAAATGTTTCTCACCCGAGTTTTTTTTTTGGTTTTCTCTCTCTTCTTTCTTTTAAAAACGTGTATTTTTATTTTTCCATAGAAAATCGTTTATTTTTGCGTTTATCTTATAATATTTTTGTTTCGGGTAGTGGGTTGGGGGTGAGGACGTGTGACGCGATAGGTATTTGACAAGGACAAGTTGCGAAAGAAGTCATTTTTTTTTCTGCAGTCGTAAAGTGGCAGTTCGTTTGGTGGGCCTTCTCGTCACTTTTCGTGTGAACTGAGTTTGAATACGCTTTGACAACCTGGCGTAGTAGGTGTCGCTTCTCTTTTCCTTCGTCTTCACGGGAAAAAAGAAATAATTTTTTTTTTTTGGTGGGTTTTGTTTTATTTTTTCTTTTTTTTTTTTTCGTGAAAGAAATTCTTTTTGACGGTTGGTATTAATTTAACATTAATGCTATTAGCGCTAAAACCTCTCGACATTTGAGAACACGCAAAAAAAATCAAGTTTCGGTTAATTAATTATCATCGTGTTTTTGAAGGAGAAAAAAATTTAGGGGGAATAAAGAAAGTTTTAATTATCGTAAAATAATGACACTGAACAAATAGAAACATTTGAATTTTTGACATTTTGCATTCGGTTTCTACCAGCATGCTCAAAAAATAAATACTGTACCTCCATGCTGTAAAACTCGTTTATAACGACATCGACGGGACCCAACATTTTATTAACACGAAGTCAATAACATTAGTATTTTTTTTTTAATACTTTATCAGAATAAAATATTTAATTAAATTGCTTTTTAACGTGAAAAAGTTTAATTTGCAATACATAATACAGTATTTTGAGTTTTCAAATTAAGGATGCATGCATTAACAATGCGATATAAAACGAATTTAAAAGCTGCGAGGTATTTTAAAAACGCACTAGCCTTTACAAAATGCAATGTAGTGTGTGAACGGAAGCTGAAATCCGGTTGAAAAATTCAATTGCTTCTGCCGTCTGTCATCGCTCATCGTTAACAATGGAATCAGACTCCCAATTCTATATAATTTATTTCTGTAAAAAAAAAAAATTTTTACTCGTTAAAAGGCGAAGAATTAGAACGAATGCGTTCATTTAGAATAAATTTTAGACTCGGTATCGCTCGCTCAACAGAATCGATTTCGAAATAAATCCGAAATTTGTACGATAAAAATTGAATACAGTATTAAGAAAAATATTTTAATACCCTCATTCACTTTTTAAAAAATAAAAAAAAGTTGTAAATAAAAGTTTAAAATCCAAGAACCCGCCGCCACGCACGCGCACGAAAGAGTCGGCTTTCCATTTTAATCTGCTTCTCGCAACTCTCCCCACCCCTTTTTCTATCTTTATTTGCCTTGTTATAAAATTTAATGCATGGCTGGGAAAAAGTCGATACGATTACCGATCACCGCGCATCTCTCGTCAGGCTTTTTCCACATTTTCGATATTATTTGATGAACGCTGAGCCGCACGAAAAGTTTCGACGTCACGAGTGCACGTGAGAGAGTGCGCACGCGATCCGCATTTTAAGTAGCATTTTTATTTTTTTGACTTTTTTAGAAATGATACTCGGATTGATTGCTCATCATCGACCCACTCTTGCCTTTACAAACACTGCGCATGAACTGCGGGAGAAAGAAATATAAAAAAAAAGAAGTTCAATTTAGTCAATGACAATGTCTATGCTAATGTTATTGACTATGTTGAAACGCGCGATACGTGGTAATATAAACAAATAACGAGCGAGGGGGCTGCAAGGGTTTCATATGATATTTTATTTTTGAGTTTACTCGGTCGTTAGATTGATATTTTTATTGACTTTTTGAATATTACTCTGACAGCGCGTGTCATTCGACGTTTAATTGACATTTTTTTGTATTTTTGCTTTTATTTTAATTTGTCAAAGGGTTTTTGGGAATTAATTACACTCGCGATCTCTTGTCTCCGGAAAATGTAATACTGAAATAATTAAAATATATATATATATATATTATATATATTTTAATTTGTCGTCTGTTATTTGGTCAAAAATCGATGAGAAGAGAGTGGATTTTATTTTACACGGTAGTTTGAAAGTAATTATATGGATAGAGGGTATCGCGATTTTCCAATTGACGAAACAATGGGCAATTTTTTTTTTTTTTTGTTTCTATTTGGATTTGAAATCTAAAAAAAAAAAACGGTTTTTAAAGGATAAAAATCCGAAACTATAATTGAAAACGCTGGGTGAATTGATTATTCAAATTTATCCGCCGCTGAGAGTAGCTCGCTGAGGAAATGCGCTTTGTTTTTTAATTTAAATCGTATTACCAAAACCGATTCATTTTTTGTGTATTTTTTTTTTATTTGAGTTCGTAACCCGCGGACACGAATATATCGCACGAAATTGTTTCGGCTTTCTCGTATTTTATTACCATGCGATGATTAGAAATGTGAAATATTAATTCACTTCCTGGTTTATTATTTAAGACTTAACAATATTATCGCGAGAGTTGAATATTTTTTTTTAAAAGTGTTTTACCATATCCGCGCGCTCGCGGTTTCATTTCATTTCGTCGTGTATGATGATAGGTATCGGCGTATTATTATAAAAATACGTTTAACATTTTTGAATGCATAATATTGCAATTAAGAATCCGTCACGTTTAATTACAAAATATTTCAATTAAAAAAAATTTATGTCATGTTATACGCTTGTATAATTATTTTCGTATACGTAGGTAGGCCTGTGGGTTTTATTTTGAGAAAATTAATTGGACGACATTTTGTTATTTTGACGTTGAAAAATTTCGAGTTTATAAATTTTAAAATAATGAGAAAAATAGCTGAACCAAAGAATTTTGGTTTAAAAGTCAAATATTAGCTAATACAGTAATTATTATTAATAAAAGTTGATCTACGATATGTGTCAAATTTTAAGTTTTTAAAACATTAAATAAAAAAAGATTAAATAAATAGAAAGTTGCGAAATACATTACTATTAAGTACGGTACTCATTTGGGTCACCCTCCTACAATGGGGTGTTCATGGTTTTACCAAAAAAGGGAAATTTGTTAATTTTCCTAAAAGTCTTGTTAGTTCTCTCTTACTTTTTCTAAAATTTGTGTAAATTTTATTATCAAAATTAAATTTTTTTTTTTTAAAAAAAAACTTTATTTCTCCTTAAAAATTTATTAATTCTCTTTAAAAAGTTATAAATTTTCTTAAACAAAAATCTTCTTCATATTATGATAAAGCGTGTGGCCGATGGGCTAGCACTAAAATATGTTTCTCTCCTCCCCCCGGGAGTAGACATATTTTATTAGCTTTATTTTCAGTACAAAGGGTCCAAGAAGCATTTTTGCTTCTGGCCCCGCGAAAGCTTACTTCCGGCATTGCTTTGGGGGTGCTAAAATTCTCTGTTGGCTCAAGATATTTTCTTTTAGGTTTTTAACATGAGCTTAATGTAAACACGAAATCAACAATAATTAGAAACTTTGAGCAATTTCAGTGCATCTTCTCTTTCCGTCAGTTTCTTTAAGCATCAACGGTGCTTACACAAGACTTGTAGAATCAAGTTAAACAAATAAACAACTTTTTCTTCTTCTTCGCATTTCGTATAATACATTACACATTTTATCTATTTTACGTCTTTTCCTATGGCGATTTCAGTTGCTTTTATTTATTCATTTTCATTTAGGTTTTTGTTTGAACGACAATCAGCAACATGGTGAGCGTTGATTGTGTGTGTTGTTTCTTTCGCTTCGCTTTTTGGGTGGTGGAACGCATTGCAAGAGAATTTATCTTAAAAATTCATCTGTTGACAAGCGCAACATACCTGCTGCATTCTCCTCAACCCTTTACTTCCCCTCCCACTCTGGTTTTAAATATTTGGTCAAAACACAGTTTGCACTTGCTAATATCTTGCCAAAGATTTTTTTATGATTGGAATTTTTTCTTTCTTTTATTTTCGCGTTCCTTTCCTAACAATGAAATTGTGCCCGAAATGAATGATGATAAGGCCGCATTGAGTCGGGGGGTAGGGGGGACACACACAACTAAACAAAAAATGTCTTATCGCACTCTTTCATCGAGCTCTATTTACACGTGTTTGGAGATGCGAGTCAAAAAAAAAAGTCACGTTAAAATGACTGGCTAAAAATATTCGTCGGCGATCAATTTGTTTTTGCTTACCAAGCTGAATTGAAATTTGTAATTCTAGCTCGTTCGTTTCATCTTTTCAATCTCGGCGATGCAAGGAAATTGTATCTTTAAATATGAATCCTTTTTTTTTTATTTTCGGTTTTCTCTTTATTATTATTATTGTATTTACAAGTTGAAAAGACATTTGTTATTAAACAAGTATACAAACTGTTAATGGAATAAATTAGCAAAGTTTTGATCGCGACTTCAGACAACATTTAAGCAATGTTTGATTTTTTTTCTTTAAACGGAATTTATTTTATTGAATTAAAAAATATGTTCATATTTCTGCTTCATCTATTCACCATAATAATTATTATACACGGTGAGCAGGAAATAAACGAACCACTACATTTATAAGAAGTATGCGTGGCATAGTATAGATTGAGCCTTAGCAGATCGTAAAATTTGCAATAAATTTTCTTCAAATCTTTTTTTTTTTGGTATCCATTACGTAGATTTAATTAAATGATGCAAGTTATTAGAGTTTGCTGTTAAGCTTATTTTCTCGTTCTTATGCCTTAACTCCACTTCTGATGACGTAAGAATTTGAATTTTCATCTTTATTATAAACAGTAAAAACGAAAATTAATTATTCTTAAAGTAAAAATTTTTATTAAAAAATACCAGCACCGCAGACACAACTTTCTTCTTATAAAATTACTGTCTTCTCTTATTTGGTTGTAACGACGTCATAAGTATAAGGAGGCTACGATGTACAAGAATTATTTCTTTATGAAACGAAAAGTAGGGAGATTATCGATGGTATGTCGTCCATCAGTTTCTCGATTAAGAGTGAAATAAATTTGGTACGAGATGATGAGAATGAGAGTACGGGTACACGTGTGTGGGTGGATGGGGGAGCTGTGGAGAAAAGAGATTTTTGGTGAGTCATTGCCTCGTTAAGTTAAGAACAACTAAACAACAATTTTAAAAAACATAAGATAGAACTGGGGGGGTGGTAAAGGGTGAGAAGGTGATTGAAGGAGAAACGGAGAGAGAGTCACTCATTAGGTTGAAAATCCTAAGGAAAAAGGTTTTTCAATGTTGTTGGCAGTTGTCGACCCCTCCCCCTTCGAAATTTTTCTCTTCACTCGCAGCTCTTATGTTGTAATGGTTGTGCTGAAAATTGGAGGCTGGACAGGATGATGAACGACCATAGGTAAACCTGTTTTCCGAATATTTCGAAGGATGTGGGAGGTGGAGAAAGAATGGGATGAGATGGGGAAAATTTTTAGAAGATAGCGTATGGTCGGTCGATCCTGGTGGTGGAAAAATGAAACTGATGTAGGAAAACAGAAGAAAAAAAAGTGAAATGAAAGATTTTTTTTTTTAATATTGCGAAGTAAAACCTCGATTTTGCGGTTTTTAGTTACGACATAATACTGTACCTATTAAAAAAAAAAACTATATCAAGGTTTTGTATTGCAATTAAAGTTTTTTTTGCAATTAATTCAAAATTGATAGGGAAATTTTTTTAAAATGTTATTAAATTTTAAACTGCTAAGTGGAAAATTTTTAGAGCTTTTGGGAAAATACTGAAATTAATAATTAATTAGTGCATTTTTTACATTGACTTTTCTTATAAAAATAATATTAAAAAGTAGCTTTTCTGCAAATTTCTGCAATAGTAAAATTCTGTAGTGAACGGGGTTTTACCCTACTGACAAATCAGACCCCATAATATCATTGAACTTAAAATTCCCCGCAAGATAATTTTTAAAGGGACGGAAGGTTGAAGAAATTTTGCGAACGTAAAATCGAGTTATTGCTATTACCGTATAGAGTTGATGAATAAAGGACACATTCAAGTGTTTGCTGATAAGATAGGAGAAAATACACCTGTGGAAATTTAATACCAGTAGAATTTTGTGAGGCTAGTTGTTCTCGTAAAAACACACAACGTGCTCTTTTCTGTACCTTCAAAGCTTGAAAGCAGTATAATATGTAGGGTTTTTTTTTTTTTTTTCTTTGAAATGATGAAATCCGAGTTATATTGTGAGTGGTTTCCCGCGTTGTTGACCCTGCACTCCAACGCGCACTGCAACTGCACCGTTTCTATTGCGAATATTGCCTTAATTTGCCGCCAATTGCACCGCCGCGCCACTTGACGTAGAATAATGAGAATTTTATGTCGGACTATTATTAACGGTGAATAATTTTTGGTTCGGTTTTCGTTCGACGCGGAAGCCCAGTCTCTCTTTCTCTCTCTCTCGTCTTTATTTGTATAGTATTGCCTATGGTATTGCGAACTTCTTTGATTGGAACAGCCCACAATCGGTTTTTGATACGGCAATATACTTGCACACCTAAGTCGCTTTTATTTGTTTTGCGGCTCGCATCATTTGTGGCTCTTTTTGACAGCACCTCATTCGATTGTTTCGCTTTCTATCTATCCCAGCTTTCACACGTCACGGCTCAACATTTCGAATACACTGCGCACCAAAATCTCGAAATTTGTACAGTATGCGCTTTTACGAGTATATTAACAGTTAAGTAATTAAGAGAGAAGTAGAAGGGGGAGAATTTCCTTGATTAAATTCCAGTATATTTATGAGGCTTTGTTTTTTTCTCTCTTTTTTTTTAAATGCGAGGTTCATATCTCTTTTAGATATAAAGTTCTTATTTTACCACTGGAGTGTTTACAACTTGGCTCGCTTTTTTCTATGCTATTTTTCAATAACCTCCCGGTACATGTCAAGTGTTTGCTCTCTTCAAAAAATATTAATAAAGTTTCGAATTTTTAAAAATCATTAACTTTTTAAAATTCTATTTCTTATTTTAAGGGCAGGCTTTTCACCGTTCACGCGTAAATTAATAAGTGACTTTTGGCGACAAGTTAAAGAAAAAAAGAATTAAAAGATTGAAAAAGTGTAGGAATTTATTTTAATAAAAGTTTTTAGTTTATTTTTTCTACTTTTAAATGCAATACCAGTATTTAAAAATTGCAACTGATGGTTATCCTGCACGATTTCTAAAAAAATATGCTTAAACTGTTGGAAAATAGAAACAATTGCACTTAAGTTTTCAACACAACTTACATTTTTAAATTTATAACATTTGAATAAAAAAAATTTATTTAAGAAAAATAAAAAAGCTTAAGTTGTACTAACAACACGATGGCTGTCCAAATACTTGCAATTTAAATTTAAAATGGGATAACTTTTCTATTATTTAGTCTACAGTAAAAATAGTTTTCGCAACTGCAGCGTTGTACGTGTACATGTAGAACGTTTCAGCATACAATAGGAAAGTCAGTTGAGCTGCAGGCTGAATTAAAATACGTTGAAAGGATTTCACACTTTCTTTCACATAAATTTGACTTTAAATATTCACTCGACGAAGAGTTTAGCATCTAAAAATCTTTGAAACAGGAAGTAAGAGGAAGGCGACGTTTTTGCGAATGTCAATTTGCCAGACTCCGTTTAGGATTTTTGGCGAGAGTGTTGGGGATAGGACACAATGTCTTTTATGATGGGAAATCAAGTTTGTTATCGAATGGCAAGTACAAGTTAAATCTACGGTCTTTATCCAGCAAATTCTAAAATTTTACGTTTTATCTTTTGGGCTCTTTTTTTGCGCACTTACCGGCCTCATCGTAACTGGTACACCTAGCAGTTCGTATGAAATGAGGCGCTCCAATTTACTTTTTTTTTTTTAAAGACCAATTTTACTACTATCGTCTTTTTTCGTCTATTATTTTTATTCCTGCTCTGAAAAAGTTAACTACCGATTTCCGTTGCTATCTCTTCAACTTTTATCACAATCTTCACGTGGAAGAGAGAGATCTCATTTGGCATTCTTAGTTTTTATGCCAATTTTATCTGCCTAATTTAACAACTTCATTTATTGCATGAAACGCATTCATGTTGCACTGCTAGCGAATGCTTTTTCGAATCTAGGTCATCAAATGTGAGCCCCTCGCGCTTTTCATTTCGCAAATATTTTTTACCCTAGGCGAAATTTTTGTTTATTAAAAAGTTTAGTAATTAGTTTTCATATTCTGTATTAAAAAAATATATATAATATGTTTTTTTTTTTATTATTCAATGTAAAAATGTTGCAAATTTTTAAGATTAAGAAAAACACGCTCAAGTGCTCTCTTTTTATCAGCTAAAACACAGCATCTTTGAACCAGAAATGAAGCTTTAATGAAGCAGTTCTTAAAACGTCATTAAAAAATCTTTAGTTGCCGATGGCGAATTTTTTTCTCAATAATAATTCTATTTATTAAAATTAATCGTGTGTGCATGACCTATTTGTTATAACATATGATGTTAAATTGCTTTTCAATTTTTTTTTAGATTTTTTTTTTTTGAGGTTTTTTATAGAAATTTGCTTTAATTGCGTTTGTCACATTGAATGCTATTCAAGGCGATTATTGCGAAGTTATTTTTTTTAAAAGAATTATCTTGTTTTTCCGAAAACTGATTAAGAGTTTGTCGGTCAAAAACACTCAGTTGGTACATTTATTTATTTATTTATTTTTTCGTTAAAAAATAATATTATTGTTACAGTACCGGTATTATTTTTTTTTTATTTCAACGTTCATGCGAACATCATAAATATTATTTACGAGAATGCTTATTTTTGATTTTTATCGTGGACGTGATTGACTCTGTAAATGTAAAATAATAGTTAAGACTTATAATTTATAGTGGTTTTTATAATTACCAGATGTTGGTTTCGGCTTCCAACTGAGACCTCAGTTTTTATCTCCTCGCTGCGTTTCTATCAATCTACTGCTCGCATGTCATCATAATATTTTGTAATATTTCGCTGAATAGCACTGCCGAGCTTGGTCAACCGGGTGTAAACAGTAGGTAGTCGGAATAAGGAAAGAAAAAAATATTTTTTTATTATTATTGATTATATTGAGTTTTTATCTGGCGTTTAATTTTTGTCTTAGTCATTCATTGTAATCGTTGGCATATTTTAAGTCAGGCCGTTTACCCACCCTCGTAGCGGAGTGTGTTGGCGCTGAGAGTCTGGATATTATAATTATTTATTCATTGAGATTCCGTAGGCAAAGACTAAGGAAAGAGAGAGGGGGATGGAGGAAGGGAAGGAAGGGGTAGTAGACTCCGTAGAGGAAGATGAGATTTAGAATGTACAGTGTATTAACGAAAAAAAAAAAACATTTTTCAAAAAAACTTTCACGTTTACGGATATCCTAGAAAGTTATGCGATACGTATTGCGTGGAATGTTTCGGAAAACGTCTTAATACCAGAACTCGGTTCCGGCAACACACAACGTGGAGTGGCTAGAGCAACAAAAATTATCGTAAACAACGAGTTGCACGTTGGCACGTATTAACCGAGCTTAAACACAAATCTGAGAGGATTTTAGCAGATTTATTTTTACTACGGGAAATGTCGTTTCTTCCGCTTTAGTAACACTTTACAAAACTTTTATTTTGTTTACATTTGAAATTAAAATCAACGCGGATAAAATAAACAAACACACGCTAATGCAAAGTCGCCCAAAAATTTCTTAAGGCGCATCGACGACGCTTTTCACGTTCTTCGCGCGTTATTTATAACATTTCTTTTTTAAATAAGCTGGTTTTTTTGTTTTTAAAGAAATAAAATAAACGCGGGAGAATAATAATTGGATAGAACAATATTATTCAAGCGCGATTTTTCGATAAGTTTCTTCGTTGACAACACCGCGCGTGAGTTAAACCGCAAACGCGTAAACATTCGCCGCGTCAGTTTGAAAAATGTCGGAAATAAAATATTATTTAAAGTTGCGGTTAAATTCTAAAAATAGGTGTTAGAAAAATGCTATCGAAATTTTCTACATTAAAATAGAAAGATACGTTTTACGTCTATTAGCGTATTCTAACCTAAAGTGTGACAACATTCTTACATTTAAAAAAAAAAAAAAAAACCGCCAGTTGTCAGACTTCTTGACTGATTAGAAGAATTATTATTCTCAGTTGAAAAGTCGTACCTACCTCTCTCATTTTCATCTTTACTCTTCAACTTTAAACGCTTATACACCGGTATAGTATTCAATTTCTTAATTAACTCCAGCATCCTTCTCTAGTGGAGAGAGAGAAAGAGTCTGGTTTCAAGCGTGCGAAGAGTTTAGCTTGGTTTTTCTATTAATAGATGCTCGAGATGCATCGTGTTTCAAAGTTAACTTAATTCGACAAAAGTTTTGTGATATCATTTTTCGAGAATTATTATTCTTTTTTTTTTTTTTTTGACTTTCTGTTTATCGAATTAAAACGCGAATTCTTGACGAGGTTTTGTTGACAAGCGCCTGCATGCGTGCGGATAAATAGTAGGAAAGGATAATAAACAGCAAAAGTTTCATCTTTTTTTTTTACATACATATATTTTTTTTTATTGCTTATCTTTATTTAAAATGGCCGGATGCGCATGTGGATGATGGGGATTTAGTTGCTCACATAATAAAACGGAGCTGTGGCGTACATAAAACAGATAAGAAGATGTGAAAGACCCGGGGTTTGGGTTTGAGGAAGCTGAGCTGGCAGCCTGGGCTAGGCTGGGCCATCAACGTCGTCCCAACTCAAACAGCGCACAAAGACCGCCATTCTTTGTGGCGAATTTTTCTTATTTTTAAACTTCCCCCCCAACAGAAAAAAAATAAGAACGAAAGATTGCGGAAAATACACGGGTGGCGGAATGCATCTTTCACTCGTGTATTTTATCTCCAGAAAAACCGCCCACGTGCGAACTCGCGAAAGATTATTCCGAGGTTTTTAATTTTTTTTTTGGCTAAAAATGACCCAAGTCCAATTTTTTTTTTCTCTCTCACTTTCGAGAATAGACGGACTTAGGAGATGTTTCTTAACACTTTTTTTTACGGATACGTGGCGCAAATTCCGAGTATCAATAGGAAAGATAAGACAGCGGAAGTGAGATGATGGCGACTTTTTATTGAAACTGGCGGCAGGCCAAACTTCCCGTCGCAGTGCCACCTTTGCAAACTATCTCAAATATTCGATAGAATGGGTGTGAATGTGACTAGGCGTTACGATTGATCATATTTTTAAGAAACTGTAAAAAAAAAATGTATGTATATTCGTGACAGCGGCGGCTTATCGTATCATCATTAAAGCTTTATCACACGTGCGCTTTACATTTAACGGACATCCGTCGCGAGGATTATTAAGCATTCACCTTCCTTCTTCAAGATGATCGATCATTCCTCTCTATTATGTACAAATTTTTTTTCTTTCTTTATTCACTTTTTTTTATTTTTTTATTTTATATAATTTTTTTTTATTGAAATAAGTTGCGAGTGTAAAATTTATGTCGTTTTAATGGACGTCCTTAGGCACTAATTTAGTTTTATTCGAATTTCAGTAAAATAAAAACGTCAAATTTAATTTTTGAAAATATAGATGCAGGGTATAATTTTTTTTTTTTTTTGTAGTTTAAGAATTAAATTTACGGCTTCCTGTTTGACTTTGATGCGAAAAAGGCAAAAAAAAAAAAAAGATAGAGCGATTGACCTTGTTTAAATAAGAATTGTTTACGACTTTAAACTAAAAAAAAGTGCCAAATTTTAATTGGAAACGAGATCTTTTAAAATTTTATAAACAATTTTATCTATTTTTTTTTTTTTTTTAAAGTTAACAATAATTTTTCAAAGCTTTTTTACTGGAATTTTACCATATGTTACTCGCAGTTTATTTTTAAATTTAAATTTAAAATTTTTAAGATATGCGTCATTTTCAATATTTAGACTTATGTTAATATTATCTATAACCAAAATTTTTTTTTTTTTTTGGCATTTGATACACTATCCCAATATGGAAATTATAATTTTTTTCCCCCCATTGACTCATTATGAGTATAAAAGGAGGAAGTATCTTCAGTTGTATACAGCTGGCACTTTATTTATATCTATTAATTTGAGGAATGTTGCTCCTTTGAGAAATCGCGTGTTGAGGGAGTATAATCCTGTATATATAAAAAAAAAAGTTCGTGGCTATCATAAATGTCAACCCAAGTCAATAGTAGAACTATAAAAATTGAATTACACCGCTACGTCATAAGAAGCGGTTCAGCTGGTAGGAACAAATCTTGTCTTGGACTTTTTAATTGTCTTTTTTTACTCTTTCCACCCGGCCTCCTCCCCCTACTTAAACGAGCGTTTATCTTTTGTTTACTTTGAACATTAACGTTGAACGTCGAGCTATTAAACGCCTCTCCTACTCCACCCACATTTCGTTTCTGTCTATTTTTATACACTCGGAAAGAGTTTTTCCACCGGTCTCTGCGTCTTGTCGTCAAAAATCAGCTGTCATTCGAAGCGATAGGGACTCGCTGAATTTGCAATTGAATTTTCTTGTTTTGCCAACAGTCAACTTTAATCTATGTTTATGGCAATCGTATACAGTGGAAAAAGCATTTTTGCAATGCTGTGTGTTGCATTTTGACGTGTAAAACAAGATCGAAACACACATAACAATAATTATTGTAGAACTGGATTTTTGTTTTTAAGAAAAAAAAAAAATGTACGATAGATTTTTATGTACACAATTAGGAAACACAAATGCAACTTATATCTTTGTATTGATTGGAATTTTTTAAACATTTAAACGAAGCGTCGATATCCGGTTTTGATTATTTTGTTTACCAAATAAATACAATTAACGACTCTTATCAAATCCAACAATTTTTGTTTTGTTTATGTAATAATATAATTTTTTTTTAATGCTAATAACATGCGAGAGCATAAACTACAAACCTTATCATAAAATAAGTTAATTAGTGTTGTTTTTTCTTGGTTGTTTATTGAAGAAAAATGCAAAAAATATGGTTAACCATAGTTTATGAGAGCTTAAGTTTTCACCAATCATTCTTGAAATTATTGTCTGAGGGCATTTTGAGAGAGAGAAAGACAGCAGTTCGGGTTGGTTACCCACGGAGAACGTAAAGCAGAGCAAAATCATAAAGCCATCAGCAGTTGTGGTAAACCTGGCGTCTGTTCTCATATACATGTAATACAAAATATGGATTGAAATATGCCGAGCACGTAATTTTTTTTTTGTTTTAATGAACAATTGAAACTATTCCAACATCTTCTATCTGTATGTCTCGCGCGCCGTTTTCTCTATCTCTGCGTGGCTTTTTCTTGGAATATATTCTAATGCAGCGGGGCATACGCAGTATTATAGCGCAATGTGTATGGAAATAGTTGGGTGACAAAATGTCAGCTTCTTTCTAGCAAGTCGAATCGTAACTCGCTCTCATTTATTTGATACCGATCTCAGGCAGTTGTTAAGAAAAACGAATAAAAATTCTTCGTGTCGATTAAACGAGTATTTTAAATGAGAAGAGTGATCACTCCACCGGAGAAATACACGTACATAAGGCGAGGAATGGTTACACTTATCTACATTTTTTATTTGATTTTTATTTAACGACTTCTGAATGAATGAACGAACGAACGATCGAAGTAAAGAAAGAATTTTGTTGTGATCGAAATAAAAGATTGTGGAATGCATAGCATTTAAAAAAAAAAAAAAGAATACGGATGCGTGGGGAAGACTGCGCAGTCTGTATGCAGTAATCTCAAAAATAAAAAAAATTCGAATCTTTTATCTATATATTTTTTTATTCTTCTTTCGATTTTGTAGTTTTATATTCACTTAAAATTTCATTCAAAATGTTATTTATTTATGAAAGCCGGAAATAGATAAAATTTCGAAGAAATGTTTTTATTTTTCTGAGTTTAATTTTTCAGAAAAGTACTAGAAATAACAAGAATTTACTAGTATAAATTTAGTTGCACGAAAAATTGGCAGTTGCTGTATTTTAGACATTGAATTTATATTGGGGCGTTACTCACATTTTATTTTAATAATTATTAAGCATGCGATTAAACGTTAAAACTTTTTTAGTTCGATATTTACCTGTCTATTGCGATAGCGTTTTTTTTTTTTTTGGTTTTATTAAAACTAAAAACGTCAATACGTTGCCTCATTATACGCGTTGATGACAGCTGCTGGCTTGTCAACTTCCGGGTCCATTACTTACTAAAACAATAAGCGACCAATGGCAAAACGCTGACTGTAATGGATTATGCAATATCAGATATCAACCAGACCCCCACCGTACCATTAAGAGTGAAATGCACACCATCTATTTAGTATCCAATCGCGGTACCAAACCTCAACCCTAACTCTTAAGTACAGTATAGTGCGCAATTTTATTGAGTAATGCGAGAATTATATCCTTTCAAATTCCATTAAAACGAAACCGTGATACGTTCAATCCACCGCGTGCAAAGAGCGACGTGTTGAATATTAAAACGAATACAGTAATTTGATGTTTGGAAAAATACAGACAATTTAATTTAATTTTGTATTTTTGTCTTTTTTTTTTTTTATAGTGAATGGTGGTTGGTCCACTTGGAGTCAGTGGAGCGAGTGCAGTGGCAAGTGCGGACGAGGGGTGCAAAAAAGATCTCGCATTTGCGATGAACCTCCCCCTGTCAACGGAGGAGCTCTCTGCGCGGGTCAAAGTGTGCAGAGAAAGAACTGCACCACAGTCTGTCCAGGTACAATAACATTAAATTTATTATCCTTTTTTACTATTTTTTTTAAAACAAAAGAATATTATTTTTTTAAATTTATTTCTGCCTTATATTCATGATGCTTTCAAAATATCATTTCTTTTGGTGTGGCCTGACTTTTAGCTCTTTTTTTTTTGTGGAATTTACTAACAATTCATTTTGTCACTTTTTTTTTATTTTTCGTGCTTTCACTAACTGAAGCTGGGGAATATGACAAAAGTTTAAGCAATTCAGGTAAGACTTCCTCTTTTCAGCTTTTTCCTTTTTTTCTCTTTCTTATATAAACACATTTTTTTTTAAAAAAAAAAAATTTAAAATAATGTACATGCACATAATAATGTCTTCCAAAGGGGTATGGTGGTTAATCAAATATTGAAACACATTTTTACTCAGCTATACATAATTAAATGAAAATTGAATGTAAAAACAATGCAAAGAAGAAGTGGAAAAAAAAAATTATAATGGAAATTGATATTTTATAAAAAAACGCAAAAAAAAAAAGTTTTGTTAGAGCCGCAATTTTTAAGTTTTTGTCTTTCAATTTTTGATACTGTATAAATGCTCCCACTATACTAAAACTGCATAATAATTATGATCAGCAAAAAAAATGCGGATTGAATATCACTAGGATGCTTATCAATAGCAACTGAAAATAGTGATATCGATCCACGCACAAAAAGGACAAGTAAATTGGAACAGTCCAACGTTAGATTTATGTTAAAATTAATTAGAAAATTTAATTTAAAAAATTTTTACTGCATATCTATTTAGAAACATTAGATCGGGGCTTTACTATCGGATTTTTGAATTTATCCGAGTTACTGCGGATCGAACCTAACTCGGATAATACGCTAAAACTTGAAAAAAGTACGTATTTGAGCATTATTTTGTTGTTGAGATTTGATTATTATAACTTAATATGCAACTTATATTGTTGCATATAAATATTTAAGAACAAAAAGGTTTTTTTAAAAAAAAGATTGTTATGATTTTCCATTTATGTTAAAAAATTTAAAATTGCGACTCGGTTAAGACATTCGGATAATATTGATTTGTCTGCGCTTCGAAGTAAATCATTTTAATATTATTTATTCATTTATTGAGAGATTGCGCGAAGTAATTTCCTTTACCGTATTGTTTTTTTTTTTCCTTTTATAACAGTATTGACGTTACTTTTAAAGAAGGGTTTGGTTCAGGATCGCTACCTTACTATATTTGCATGAAAAATGAAGCGTTCCTAAATTGACTTCCTGTTTCTCCCCTCCCTCTTTTTATTTACTTTTGATTGAGAAACACGCAACATCAATGTTTATAGAAAACCTGTTGCTACCACAGACGTTTCCAATACAATATGCAAACAAGACTTGACGTTATTTAAGGACAACATGAACTACAGTATAATTTTTAATTAGTTCGCGTGACGGGTTTTTTTTTTTTTAGATAATTTTTGACACGCGTTACTTTAGAGTAAAAATAACTTCGACGTTGGGGTTTTTTTTTAAACAAATTTTTCTCTCTCCATCATTAGCGCATGAATGATGTAACCTTGTGCACGACGTTTGCAATTGATATCCGTGTTCGATCGAACCTAAGGCCACCTCTTATCGGCACATTTCATTGTGTTAATGAACTTGAATCAAAGCGATAGAGACGAGGATAACGACCTTTACGAACGAAAATTAGTTAATCACGTGCACGTACGTACGTGAATGCACGTGTAACAGTGACATTAATGATAGCGCGAAATTATACATAAAATCGTCGTAAATGACTTTCGTAATTTGTTAAATTTTTGCCAAACGCGGCGTTTATTACTTTTCCCTAATTTTTAATTACGGTAGTACTAAATGAAAAGGTTTAGCGTTTTAGCTATAATATGTTATTTTTACTTTGTAATTAGCGGGGTTGTTTTCGCACCGACTCAATTGAGAAAAATATCAAATTTATAATGATGAAGCGAGGTGAGGCTTGAGAAGTCGAGAGAGAGAAAGGCGGATGAATTTTATTTTGCCAGTTATAATTTTGCTAGACAATCCTATGCATAGAATTAATTGAAGTACATTACTTAATTATAGAGCTTTCATATCTTCTTGTCTTCTCGAATTTGAATCTTTTCACGTATTTCAATTTGACGAGTGACGTAGCCTGTAATTGTCGAAAGAATATTATTTCCCGTTTGGAACCTAAATTCAATCTTCCAGATGGCGCTATGTTATCTTTTTTTTTAAAAGCGCAAACTAATAATTGTCTTTTAATTTTAATCATAGAAATTTAACTTGTCATCACGTTTTCAAACTTATTTATGGAAATTAACAATGGAGACCCTATTTGTATAAATTATTATTATTTTCTTTTCATTTTTTTTTTTTTGGTTTGCAGACATTTTTTATTATTATTTTTCATCTGTTCTTTTTTGGTTTGCAGACGTTTTTTATTATTTTCTTTTCATCCGTTCTCTTTCGGTTCGCAGACTTTTTTTTTTAAAGACTTCAACTACACGTAGGCCTATAGTATTTGAATTAACTAATGCAAATTCATTTCTTACTGAAGTCACGCTATGTTTAATCGAAAGCAAAGACGTCAGATGGAAAATGTGGTACGACTATAATTTTCTATTTAAAATGCGACCGCGGTATTACGAGTATTAGCTGTCTTTTAAATATTAATACAAATAATCCTCCTATAACAGGGTAGATAGGAACCTAGGAAAAATGTGGAGTTGTGTGAATCCGTGTTATAAGAAGATTAAGAAAAAGGGGTTAGGGTTACGTTTTGAAAACTTATTAGAAACAAATATTTTTAATTCTATTCAATTCCACAAAACAAGAAAAAAAATTATTTTTATTTTAATTAACCTGAATTAAATGTTTTTATCTTGGTCAGACATGGTTTATGATGGAAATTTGATTTTTCCAAAATTAAGCTTAAAAAGGTTCTTTAAAAATACGTTCCTTCTAACACTTAGATCAGATCACATTAAATAAATATATATATATTTTTTTTGATCTACGAACTGAAAACAGTAAATGTACTTGGAACACAAAATATATACTAAATGATGTGCTAAATTTCATTAAAAAACTGATAAAATGGGACTTCAAAACCTTGATACACCTTAGAGCAAAACCGTGTTGTACGAGGGTTTCCGCAATTATTCTCTCGTGTTAGAGCAAAACCGTATTGAAGGTGGACTACATGCACCTGCATTCATTCAATCGATTTTTTTGTTGTTGCATTGGAAATGTAAGGAATAAAAAAATAGGCGCTGAGAAACAATTGCAGCGAATAACTATATTACTAATACATTTGGCTAAATTTATTATTTAGTTCGAATAATTCCATTTTTATTTAAAAGTTTCATAACATTAATTTTCTTAAGGAAAAACTGTTGTTTAAACATCAATGCAGGTTTTTCTAATACCCGTATTATAATATTAAAAAAAATGAATGATTATATCTTAATTTTATTATTAATGATAATGTTTAAATCGCAAAGAATGACAACAAACATTAACTGCTCCGTTTTATATGCGAAATTAGGCGGCTATTTTTTAC
>JAQGAZ010000762.1:0-46633 GCA_034692225.1 Polydesmus complanatus
ATTAGCAGACGACAGAGCTACTCGGCCACGAACTCGGCCAGCTACTCTGCTTTTCACTCGACCACTCGGCTCGCCCAAATACTCGCCCAGCTACTCGACTCGCCACTCGCCAAATCGTTTACATGAGTCGAATAACCTTGATTTCTCGGCACGGCTACTCGACTCGCCCGTTTACTCGACCCGTCTAAACCGGCCTTAAGAATGCTCTCAGCTGTACCGCACCCCCAATCAGAAAAGTCACAGTTTTACCGTATTTGCAAAACACAAGAACTTTTATTTATTTAGCCGTATCTAATAGAAAATTCTCAACTTTACCGTATGCAAGAAACGCTAAAAGGAAGTCGTTTCAGCATTAAAATAACCGCTAAATCCTCTGCTCGATACTCTATCTAAACGCAATAACAAAAAAGATTTCACTACCGTATCCGTTAAACGCTATAAGAAACTTTTCTCAAAGCTGTTTTATAACTATAAATCACTCTTAATCAGACAAAAATGGAAGAAGTTGTATAAAAAGATAATAATCAAGGAGAAAAAATTTCCCCAAATACCGGTAAGTGATTTTGTAAGCTAATAGCAAGATATATACAATTGTAGATTGCTAATAGCCCTAATGTGAAGCTCCTTATAATAGGAAGCGACTATTAATAGCGCCCTTCAAATATAAAAACATGATATTTTTTAAATAAATTTTTTTATAGTTTAATTTTAGATTTTTGATTTAAATTATGGTTTAAAAATGTTTCTCACCTGTAACCTACTACATTATTTTTAAATTTATAGAGCAAAATATTTCATTAACAATAATATTGCCCTTTACTAACTTTAAATGAAAAACCCCTCACTCCTCCTCCTCCTCTTTCACAAGAACTCCGCCCGGTTTTTAAGTGCGATATCAATCGCATCTGTTGTTCATTCGTTCGATGACGTAATGAGGCAGCAGACGTGACGCGGATAATCCATTAAGCGGATTTGCATTCACTGTTTCTCTTTCGACACTAATCTACATGGATGTAATTTGTAATCATTGAGTAATATTATATGGTATAAAAGAAAATAGCGAAGCAAAATCTGCTGATTCGTTCAAATTACGTTAAGACATTTCGCGCTGCGGATTTTCCTTAAATGTTTTCTAATTTAACACTCGAAATCCGAGACGCAATCTTCCCCCCTCGCTCCCCCCCCCCCTCCTCTTTCCTTCTTCGTCTTTCGTTACGTTGATAATTGAAATCGAATCATTCGCTTTCGTCACTTAAGAGTTAAGACTTCACTTAGGAACGGTGAAACAAAAAGAAAACACACCTTTTATAAACAAACAACCGCGTTCGCCTATCCGCTAAAAGAAACTTTCCTCAATTCTAACGTGCCCACTAGACGCTTTTATAGTTTTCTCAGGTTTAACCTAAGCGCTAAACGCTATAAGTTATAACTGTTTGCCAGCTTTAACATATCCGCTCAATCCTATAATAAAGTTTTCACAGTTTTAAACGTCTTTGTTGAACGCTGTGACGTTGTTTTCGTACCTTAAACGTATCCGCTAAACGCTATAACAGCTTTATCAACTTTGACGTAACCGTTAAACGCTATAAGAGAGTAAGAAACATAATTTCAACCTTATTCTTTAAACGCTATAGAAGTTTTTCAGCTGTAACTTATCTACTCAATGCTATAAGAGTTTTCTTCGCGTTAACGCAGTCGTTTAAGGATACAAGATAGTTTTACCTTTAGACCTGTAGATCTTTGCGGTATCCACTGTGCGCAGTTAAAACTTTGTTTAAAAGCGATAAAAATCAAGGGTTATTAATAATTTAAAAGTTTGCGTATACTGCGTTGTAAGCGTTAACAGCCGTCCTAAAATTCCTTGTACGTGTAGTTTAATCTAGCCTAATTATGCTCGCGCATGCGTCATCCATGTTCCCAACGGAATGTACAGTATTGTACTGTATTTTGATTACGTTGAAATGATAAAACTTTAACTTATGCGCATTACCATACGCGCTACTTTACGATTATTATTTTTCTTTTTTTTTTTTTTCTTTTTTTCTAAGTTTGTTTTGGATTTAAAACGGTAAATCTTACGTTTTCAAATATTAATTTATCGGTGAAGAAACGAAAACGGTAAGGAATACATTAAGTAAAGCTCGAAATTTATTCTGAAATGATTGGAAATAATTATTATGGATGCTAATTTATTAATTACAAAATTTTAAAGGGAAAATTTATTGAAGATAAGAAAAATTTATCATGAATAATTTATTAAAAAAAAAAATAGTTCTAAACTTTTTTTTTTTACATAAAAATCGTTACTAAAGGATATTTTTTCTCCCTTCATAAGCAATACCGGTAACTGTATCCGGTAACCGGTAACCGGTATCTCCAATATTATCACTATCGGTGCTATACTATACAATTTTTTAAAATTATTTTTCTTCCTTAAGTAAAATCGCAAATTACGTTAAAATAAACAACTTCGTGATCGAGAAAAAAAATGCTTGCAGATTAGCAAAAATAACAGTAAATGGGGAGGGTGGCATTGTTGATTTTGCCTAGGACGCAAAATATTCTGCAGTCGGCACTGTCCTTATAACCTTATGAAAACAAATTCCATAAAATTTTCTTATTATCCAACGGTTGCCAACCTTTTTTTGACTCGAGCATCCGTTGGTCGCCTGCTTCCCTGAATTATATTCTTTATATTAGCAAAATGTTCGTAATTGATACTGGTATTTTAATCTGCTGTTATTTCAAATAAATGTTTGATGAAGATCATTATGTCGCTATATCGTAAGTCCCGCCATCATTAATTGTTTCGCGTACATTTAAACCACTCCAACACTACGAGTATCATCTTGTTGGGAACCGCTGCATTAATCTACTCATCATTTCCGCTTAAATGACCTTCTTAATCCTACTTAAATCTAGTCCTTTCTAAGTCAGTTCAGCCAACACAGACCCATTTTCTAAGCACAAACTAAATCGAAAGCTGTCTTTCTGTACGGCTTCAAGTCAATTTATAAGAGGAACCATTTTGATTGGACCGCCTCAATAATCAGAGTGTTATTATCCCACGGAAGTGACAGAACAAACTATAAAATTATAAGATGAAAGAAAACAGTAACAACCGCAAACTCTTTTAATTGAGGGTGATATTCAAAGTCTTCCTTCATAGGGTAATGAGCCGCCTTTATTAAAAATAATTTATTATACAGGTATAACTTATAAGAATTTGCTTAAGGAAAGACTGAGCCTTTTTTATGAAATGAAATTCTAAAACTAGAAACATATAGCTCCCTTAAAACATGTGTATTTCCCCTTATTGAAGAAATACGTGATGAATACGAAAAGCACTTTAGGTTTCCATTTAAGAAGCTACTATGAATACTGCACTCTCTTAATAAAATATTACGGTAACTTTTAAAAAAAAAAAACACTAAACTTTTTTAATTTAATTTTCTTCTCTTGTTCTCATAATGATGAAATATTTCGATCAGCTGTCACTTTATTTTATGCGTCGATCAAAAACCTTTAAAAGTTTGCGTGCGAAACGTACAAGTAATGAACACGCGAAACGCTGCACCTGAACAACGATAATTATTTCTTTTTTATTATTAGCTGCTACATTTTCATCTCATAAATGTAGACATTAAAAAAAAAACTATACAACCCTAAAGAAGTTGAGAACTTTCAATACAAAATTTGCAAAATTATAATTTTGATCCAACTTCATTCATTTACTGCAGTTAATTAAAAAATCTCATCACATTGCCGTAACTTTATTGGTGGGTTGGGTGGTGAATGCGCAAGTATAACTTTCAAATCAAGGCAGGAATTTTTATTGCATACGAGTGTAGGCTACTGTAATAATATTAATTACCGGTATTGATTGAATTAATATATAGTTTTAATAATTATTAAATAATAAATTTCAACGTATTAAAATATCGTTAATGTAATGAATACCCTAACACGCGCATGGCTTATACTTGTATAATCGCCACCGTGAAACCGGGACTTGTAGTCTCATAAGCAAAAATAAATCTCCAACTTCAACCAGCTAAAGATCTTGGATTCATTGGAACTAGCCACTTTTGTCGCTTATTTTGATGATCCCAACTGGACGCATACCGCCCTCATCAGCAAGGTAGTTTTTATCTTTGATTGCTGCATTGCTCTTGACATGCTGATGTAAATAAACAGAATTTATCAAATACCAATCCATGTTTCGCTACCATATTAGCCATTGATGGCACTCTTTGAAGTCAAATATTTTATTTGCTACTTAGTGTACCCGTTTTACATGACCCATGAGAGTAAAAATAAAAAAAAAATAGACTTCGTCATAAGATTGTGTGACAAAAATAAAAAAAAAAAGTGAATTAGGAATACAGGATACTCGTCCTCCTTCACCTCTTACTTCCAACGCGCGTGCGCACTGTGCAGAAGCCATTTCATACCGCAAATAATAATAATTATCATCTTCCGCATGAGGCGACGATCACGCGTTAATTAATATGTACGGTAATGCTCATGTATAACACAGACTAGCGCACTCAGAGATGAAGAAAGGGGAAGACCCAAAATCCAAAAAAACATGGGTAAATTTAGCTCAATTTTCATTAGAAAAACTCGTTACAATATTGCGATTTCATTTCATCTATACGATGACTTAGAGCCTTGGTAATTGCGTTTTTCAGGTCAAAATTATAAAAAAATAAATACCGTAAATAAAGAAAAAAAAATTCTTATGTGTTTGACAAATTTTTTCTAGAAAAAACTGCAGGGTAAAATTTCCTTAATTGATAAATTTCTACTATTTTATAAACCGTACTTTCTTTAACTTCCACGTGCCACGACAAATGCCACGTGCGTATTTATGTATTAAAATTTAATTTAATAATTTAAACCGAAAATACACTTTTAAAATAAAAATTGATATGGGGAATACATGCGCACGCATTTGTGATGCGCCACACGATTTCACTTTGGGTTCGACCACAAAGGCTACAGTACCCTATACATTTCGACAGATGGATACTCAGTCATTCCATTCCCGTTTAATTAATTTAAAGACTAAAAATAATAATAATAAAAAAATTCGATTTAATTTTTTATTTAAGTTTTCGATAACAATTTCTTTTAATGTTATCGAAACTTTTAAGCTGGAAGTACGTATAATACATTTATCCCTAGCGGCGATCTATACATTTTTTACCGACCAAAACCAAACACACAGAAGAAATAAAAACGAGAGAAAGCATTATTATATGAAAACTTTTAACCGAAAGCGAAATTTTATTTATTTACCGGTATTATTTTTATTAAACCTTAAAAATCTTTACGTCCCGGAACGTGACCCATACATGTATAGGTTAGAACGAAAAATGATTACCGGTACAGTTTTTTAATCAACGGATGCTGTTACTTTATTTCTTTCTAATTACAATTCAGTTAAGAGAAATACTTTGACTTATCAAAATGTTAAAAACCTACCGGTAATAAAAATGAATAAACCTAAAATTTGGTTGCCTCGTAATTATCTAGCTTTAATTAATCTCCGTTTTGCATTAATTAAATTTGGATTATTTATTTTTTTTTCTTGGTCTTATTTTATTTTAATTTTTTGTCGCCACCGTAGCCCGTAGCGCCGTTTGGCGCATATTACCAACAGGTTAACAGAGATTACATTACAAAGAGGAAGTCAACGATTATTAATTTTGCTTGCCCCACCTTAAATTATAGCCATTTTTCACTTTTAAATAACGAATTTTCAATACTACGAACAAAATAATAGAACATCCTTCTAAACAAATTTTACTGCCTCTACACACGAAAAAAAAAAAACCCCAGACCCTACTCTAAACGCTTTTAGGGTTTTGCGCGCGAAATTGTAGAACGTAACGCGTGATACGTAACGTATCGAATAGCAGCAGACACAAAAAAAAGTTGCGTCATAAAAGCGTAAAGGGAATTGGGATTTAAAATAGACCTTTAATTAAAGCCATGTTTTTTGTATAAACAACACGCTATAAAACCGTGATAAAAAAAGCCCCCTCCACCCAAAACTCGAGCGCATGTGACGTGCCACGGTAACGCCGCGTGACGTTTCGTATTAAACCGATATCTCAATTAACGTCCCACTGATCCGACAAATGAGCTTTCGTTATAACCGATGATCGATGACGTAAAAAGCGGGAGGGGAAAAGGAGAAAAAAATTATGTAGGCGACGACATTTTTCGTAATAAACAAATATATCAAAAAGGTAATTTGCATCACGCTGTTTTCGCGCGCAATTTAGGAACAACAAAAAGAATTCCCGCCTTTATTTTTATAATATTCTGTTAGGGGGGAAAGAAAACGGTGGTCAACGACTGTCATTGTTTCGGATACCGGAAAGACGAAAAAAAACTCTGTATACGGTAACGTAATATTTCGCTCGTACTAAAAATTCGTTGAAATGGAAGAAATAAATCCGCTAAAAATATCAGATAAAATTTCATAAAAAAGAAAAACAAAATTATTCTAAATTTCACTTATTGACAATAATTTAAAAAAATCTAGTTGGCTCTTATTTACATTCGGTACTCCAACTAATGGAAAATGTCAACCATAAATATGAGCCCCTAACGCACATAATTATGGTAAAGAAAATCCTAAAATAGTGTGTACTGTATATAATAATGATTGTTAATGTAGATAAGACAAATTAATGTCATTATTTTAATGACTTTATGAATTTTAATGAATTCCCACCGATGGATAATGTCATGAGTAGGAGTATGTAAATAAGGGCCATCTACTGTACTTTGATTAAATCGTCGTTGTATACTGAAGTTAGTTTCTTAAGCCATCCTTAATCTATGTCCTAAGTTCCCAAATTTATTTGGTCGCAGAAACATCATGGAAAAAAAAGGATGTAAGTAGGCTACTTTATAGATTAAAAAAAGTCCTCAATCAACTAATGCAAAATTGATGAAGCTGTAGGATTTTCATCAAATAGGGCTACTTTTTAATAAGTTGAATGGAGGGTTTAAGAAAGATTCTTAAAATCTGGAATCAAAAATTTAAGTTTTGGGATTTCCATTTATTTTGCAGTTCCATTTTGAGTTATATTAGTATACCACCTGTGGAATAATTTCGCAATGGTAGCAGTAATAATAATCATTAACCCCCTAAAAGATCTCATTTGATGCAAAAACGAAGCAGGACACTTATTCACGTATTAATCCATGCAAAATAAGTGAGGAAAATAAATTTTATTGAAAATTATTGAAAAATGATATCTTAAAACGTTCTTTAGTTTATCAAAATAATTATGGTATAAAAGAAAATTTGAGGTATCGCCTTATTATTGGAAACCCGTCAATTAATAATAACTATAGACTCTAACGAAATATTAGCGCAGAGCTATAGGCGAAAATTTTTTTATGCTTATTTTTTAAAAATTTAGAAAATTTTATGTCAACATTGTTTTTAAAATGAGTTATGCCTTAATGATAAAAATATTAATGGAGTTACAGTGCAGTATAATACATTTAAAAAAAAAAATCAGAATTCAATGATTTTTATTTTTTTTGTATATGTACCGTCGTGAACTCCATTTCGATATTTTCTCGCGAAGCCCCAGAATGTTTTGGTGTAGCATACTTTGGGAATTCCAGATTACAGATCTATATTGTCATCTTTTAATAAAAAAAAGTTGAGAAAAAATCAAACAAATTAATGAGCACACGCACATCCATTTTCATATTAGGTGAGGATATTGTTTTAGAAAGCGGTTTAATTAAATCTTGTTTTAGAAAATTTAACGTCGTTAACTCGAAATTTAATAAACACTTTTTTGTTCCGAACAAAACTTTCAATCAAGATTAATTCAAATTAAGAAATTCGACGGCTACGAAATATCAGGAGATGCGCACATCGAAACGGATCAACCGCACCTTTTTATTATAATCTTTTCAATCTAAATTTGACGAATTAAAGGGCATTTTTCTTCGATTTCTTTTGATTTATAACCGAATTTTCTCATTTGTAAAAAAAAAGCCCGTGTTTGATGACGCGTGAAAGATAATAAGAACTTAAAATATTGCCTTTTCGGGAAAGAAACGAAAAAAATAATAAAAAAAAAAAAACAAAGAAGAAGAAGAAGATAAGATTGTTTTAGAGTTTCGATCAAAAGCGAAATTGATAGATGATCGGTTACTTTGTAACTTAAGAATCCGCGTCACTAACAACGTCACACCAAATCTTTGGAAAATAAATTGACGAAGAGTGTTAATAGGATATTGATGGTGACATACACTCACTCTCCACCAACTCATTTTAAGCCCCATATTGGGTAATAATCGGAAAATAAATGGCAGACACCAAATAGTAATAATAATAAAAATTGGGTTTTAAAAACATTAATCAGTTTTAATGGAATCATCAAAAATCGCAGCTTCCCAAGTGGCGTGCGGCGAGACACTAAAATAATACAGAGAGGAGGAGTGTAGGCAACCTTGCTACCTTGTAAGCTACCCGGCACCTTCATTAAATCCTGGTATTGTTAAAGGAAATTTAATCTCGTTTAATGAAACATTTTTTGCTTACCAAGACATTTTGCAATAAAAATTAAATCCCTTAATTATTTTGCTTTAGTCGCTTATCTAAATATTGAATATTACTAGAATTTACAGTAAACCATATTAAAACTACAAAATAATAAAAAATAAAAAAAATCTTTAAAGACAAAATCGACAAAGAAGTCAAATTAAAACGGTGATATAAAAGACCACTTTATACGCTAAATAAACAAATAAAATAGAATCTTAAGCAATGATAAAGCCAATTTCAAATAGTCTTTTTCTGCTAAAAAAAAAATATATATACTGTATATATAATATTTCTAATTAATCAAAAAAAAAAAAAAGAATTGTTATTTCTAATTAATCGAAAACTAAATTAAAAAAAAGTGTCTTAAAATAAATATTTACTCGGAATTTCCTCTTAGAAAGAAAACAAAACAGCTCTTGCTAAAAAAAAAAAGCTTCAAAAATAAGACAAATATGTCTCAAGAAGAAAACATCTTTCATTCATTTCCGCTAACATATCGTTACCGAACTCATTTTACGTTAGAGTTTTCACAGCTTTCCCGTGTACGCTAAACAGTTAGTTTTCTCACCCTTTACGTATCCGCTAAACCAGCATTTTTCAACCTCGCGAGATGGTGGCAGCTGAAGCTCTATATTTTTGTTTAAGAAATTTGTAAATTTAAGGTGGGTTTTACACAATTTAGCGTATTTTGGGGACTATAAGGCGCATAAGGTAAAATATACCGCTCTTGCGAAGGTGGCCCTTAAAACTTAAGATTAAATAATAGGGCGCTAAGCGACATACGTTAGACTTTTCAACGTATCCGTTAATCGCTTTAAGAAAACTTTATTTAATTCATCATTTTCGATAAACGCTATAAAGAGTTTTCTCAGTTCTACCGTATCCGTTAAACGCTCAAACAGAAGTTGCGCATCATTTACCATTTCGCACAGTTCCGTTTTCCTATTTCCTTAGCCCAAATTAAACTTTTATCGTCTTCCTAATTCTTTATTAAAAATCAAAAAGTTGGAAGTAGATTTTCTCATTCAACGCACACTTTATTTCAATGTGCAGCTCCACAAGTACTCATTTTCTAAGCCAACGCCAAAACTATTCATTTAAAAAAAAAAAATGACTGAAAATTGCATCACAAAAATAAACGCTATGCAAATTTCTATAAAATGAAAACGTTTGATGTTCCCTGTAATTCAAAATAATTGAACATTAACGAAATCTTCCGAATTATGCCATTTTTTTTTTTTTTGACGAATGGAAAAAAATAGTACGCATGCGCCGCGTGAGCTAAAATTAATTCAAAAACAAATTTTTACTCTTCTTATTCAATGTCAAAACGTGACGCAATTTCGAAATAAATAAACTAACAATAAACGCTAAACAACACAACACGATTATCCCTCGCTATTCGTTTATGAATGATTGAGTTTTAACAGCCACAAAAACGTGGTTCGCGTTAGAAAAAACCTCGTCACACAAAATCGCAGAACTTAATTTGAAACCGCAATGTGAGAGATAAATTAATTTAAGTACTCATTTTAAGCGGACACTAAACCAAAAAAAAATGTTTTAGAAATAAAATCTTTGTGTAACTAAGATCAATTTTATGATATAAATTCAGAAACTACTGTACTGTATTAAGAAAATAAAATCGTGTAAAGTCTTAGTTGCTACAAAGGTATTTTCTACTTTTTTGGGACGGCAATAACATAGATAAGTCACACATGGTTTAGCAAACTAAACTCACCATAAAACAGCGATTAAATAAACTAGATCACACAATTATTATAAATAATCAATATAAATCCTCAATCGCGTTAAATAAACACGCTTTATAAGTGAACGATCTTTTAATGTTGTGCTAAAACATTGAAATTCTCCCCCGTGCTAACCTAACGTTTTAGGCGTGGTGAACGAGACCAAGCGTACATCGAGGGTGTGAACCAAGTCGTAAAACCATTATTTCGATCGTCTCATTTTTTTTATATATATTTACTGTACTGTAACCTATAGATTTAGCTTTCCCTTAGAACTGTATTTTCTAATCGCTCTCATACCAAAGAAACGAGTTACGCGGTTTCGAGAAAAGTACAGTACTGTATAGAAGCGCGTAAAACGAGGGATTCCCGTCAGACGATAAATTTCCATCCCTAATGACGGTTGTCGCGCTCAGTTGGAGAGCAAATTAAATTCGAAAAGAAAAAACGAGTATTTAAGTGACGTTCATGTTAATTCTCAAGACAAATCGTAACGAGAGTGACCGTGTAATGCGAGTCGGTGGAGCGTTCAACTTCATTTAAATAACTAAACTAAAGCTTTACGGCGCGAAATTAGCATCATATAGATCAATTTCCAATGCAGAATGTCTTTCAAATTCAACGTTTAAAATAAAGTTAAAAAAAGCCGTCTTTATAATAAATTGTTACATTGTGCGTTATGTGTGATAAAAAAATTGCTTTTAACCATTAAAAAATATATGTAGGTACATTTACCGGTACTGCATTTTATTTATTCATTTATTTTTATTTCAAAGTAAAACTCATCGATTTTTTTTTTTTTTTAAATTTTAAATAAAATGTTTAAAACTACGCAATTATTTTTCATCTTAAAGTAAAACTCATCAATTTTTTTTTTTTTTTAAATAAAATGTTTAAAACTACGCAATTATTTTTCATCTTAAAGTAAAACTCACCAATTTTCCATTTGAATTTTAAATAAAATGTTTAAAACTTCGCAATTATTTTTAATTTTTAAAAACGAGTAAAACTCTTCAACTTTCCTTTTGAATTTTAAATAAAATGTTAAAAGCTTCGCAAACAATTCCCTTACAATTATTACGGTACATTCTATTAAAAACACTAATTAATTGATATAAAATTTTTAAAAACCGATACTTTAATAACAACTGGAAATAAATAAAATTAAACCTTATTATTCCTTTCTTTTGACAAACGAATAATTTAAACACAGGTACCAAAATAAATAAATAAAATGCTGTACCGCCAAAATTTTAAAGCAAAAAAATATTTCAAATTCAAATGCAAAACCACAAATTGTACCAAATTTCTGACTTACATTTTATTTAAAATAAAACAAAAAAAAAAAATCTAAAAAAAAAAAAAAAAGAAAACAAACATTAACTTGAATTTTTTCCATTCTAAAAATTTATCTTAAAAAAACTAACAAAAACAGCATGAAAAAATAATATTGCAGTAAAAGAATTTAAACCCTAAAATATAGTAAAAATAAAATACCAACATAACCACATTCTTAAATAATACTTTTTTCTTTTAAATCCCCCCCCCCCGCCCACAAAGTATTAATTTAATTACAGCACATGTTTAATGTATTTTAAACTCTTAAAATAATTTCTCTTTCATAAACGATTACAGTGCAGTAAATTTATTAGTAAAGTAATTAAAATGCAGTAGTAATAATAAAAAGAGTAAAAAATGTAAGAAAATCGTAAAAATAATTAATTTTTTAAACGGTTTGCACAAAATGCCCATGCTAATACCTATCAAAAAATCTATTTAAAAACTTACCAATACCGGTATGTTGAATAGATGATTATAAAAACAAAAAAAAAAATAATCTCGTGTGTCACTCTTTGAAATCCAAACAAAATAAAAATGTTTAAAAAATAAGCCCTAACAACAGGAAGTGCCCTTTGAAAATCCTGGATGAAGTGGAAAGAGTGATGAGAGTGACGGTGTATCGGTAGAGAGTGATTGCGAGCGATATCCATCAGCCTCTATCACTCTTTCCGTCATTTATACACCTCAGCTACGCACGCTCGCCATTGGCTGTCTCAAGAGTGACGTCACAACTTCCATTCACGCCTACACATGCACACCTAGCTCAGCATAGACAACTTACAAAACATACCGTATTTATTGACTCATTAAACGCGTTTTAATAATAAAAAAAACCAACCCTTCATTTTTTATCAATGAAAAATACAACGTAAATCAAATTCTTTCATCCACCATATACTTAATTGGTAGCGCGAAAAAATCGATTAAAAATTATGATGGCCAAAAAATGAATACACTGTATACAGTACTGTGTATCATTTAATTTTGGTTTGAAAATTTCAAAATGAAAACTGAATTATCATGCTATAATTTACATCCTGTATTTCAATTTCTTATAGGGGTTCGAATTTCAAACAGTAAGCCTATAGGATAAAGGCGAAAGCGATTACCAGCACTAAGCGAGGCATACCTGTATTTCAATCTTATTTTTAAGGGATGAAAAATATGTTCAGTAGCACTGACAATTCTAAGTAAATTTCAACTTTTGTTAAAAGAAGCCCATGTATTGTTCAAAAAAAAAAAATTTAATTTGAAAAAATAGTTTCTTAATTACTGTTACCGTACATTGTTATTAGTAAAAACAACAAAAATTCGTAATTACAGGAATTACAATTTCGGATTAACTCTAATTCAATTTAAAAATTTCCAATAAAAACAAATTTTAATGCTTTTACGATACATACCGGTACTGTATTTCACTTTCTTAGGTGATTCAAACAGTCCGAGATTTTGGCGGAAAGCGAGGTATTCCTGAATTTATGCCATTGTTTTTTAAAAAAAACTTTTGATAAAGATTAAAATATTTTTTTCTTTTACAGTAAATTTTCTATTAACCGACCACAATCTTAAATTTTTATTATTTTCAATTTTAAAAATCGGCTTTTTAAGATTTAAGATGTGGATGCCACGCAATTACCGTATTACTTTTAAGCATAATTCGAAGTATGGCTTCTCAAGACGTAAGACATTATAAAAAAATTTTCAAGATTATTTTTAGAAAAATAAAATGCTTATGTAGGCTATATGCACTTAAGCTTACCGGGATTTTTTTTTTATTTACATACTGAAACAATAAACTACCCTTTATGCAAAATACTGCCATACACCTGCCGGATAATCGAAGGTCTACTGTATTTTTAACAAATATTTACTATTTTTCAAAACAACGAAAACCTTCAAAGACAATAAATTATAACGAAGACATTGAGTTTAACTGAATTTTTCAATAATATTAGTTCCAATAGAAATAAAAAAAAAATAATAATAATATATACAACGCACTCGGCATAATGAAATTTTGTCGAAAATCCAAGTTTATTTATTCATTTTTTTGACGAAGTTCAAAGAAAAGTGTTCTCATAATAAAAAGTGGAATTTTAATCATTCATTTCTGTATTTATGTTTTAAAAGTAGACCTGCATTCTATTTTTGCATATCGTTTCCTTCTTTTTTTTTTTTTTTTTTAGCAATTTGCATATATTTATTCGTCGTAGACGCATTTTCTTTTTGGTTAACGCCTTTTTAATAAAATAAAAATAAAGAAATAAATAATATGATTGCCTACTAAAAAAAAAAAAAAAAGGAAGGAAAAAAATGATGATAAAACGAGATGTGTTTGCTCAAAACTCCCATTAAGTAATCAAACAGACGACTTTTAATAAAAGTCGAAGATTCACTTTCCTCGAATATGTCGATTAAAAACCTTTCTCACCGTCACACCACCCACAACCTTAAAAAAATTTATATATAAGAAAAAATAGTGAGGTTCCTTTTCACCCCAAAAAGTCCTTTCTTTTATTGATTCCCCACAGTTTCATCTGGTTCAACCGTATCATTGCGATTGAGACACAAAAGATGATTAAATGAAGCCTAAAAAGAAAGGAAAAGAGTGAGGGATTGAAAGAAGAGAGACAGAATATTAAAAGTTATTCTCCTCAACAGGCTCAACTTATCACAATGCAGCGCTGTTTTGCATGACAAAAAAAACCCCCCTGTACAGTGTACACTGTATTCGCTATAACTCTATTCACGTCATTTTGCCAACTGTCATAGAGTACGGTTGTGAAACCTTGTTCTTAGTCTTAGAGCATAAAATAAGTTTGAGAAAACAACTGCAGATCCCATAGCTCTCTATACGGAGGCTGTGGTATAGCTCATAAAGTAAAGTTACCTTACAGCGTTTAGCACTCCCATTTCCAAAACGCAGCCCAATTAAAACTTTTCTGTGATCCTTATTTTGCGGGGAACACAGGTGTCACTGTATGCAATAATAATTATTACCAATGTTATTATTTTTCACTTATAGCGGTAAATTAAATTATTTTTTTTTTAATGAACCGCGGAAAACTTTGGCAATGCTGCCCACTCAACGCTTTGAGCTGGACATCGCGGGTTTTGAAGATACAGTAAAGTTGACTAAAGCTTTCAGCGTGAAAATCTTGCTGGAACTAGCGCTCAGCAACGTCTTAACGCTTTTAATTCTCAACATAAGATACAATCTGAGCAATGGAATTTATTTTTGCAAGTCCAAACTAGGATGACATAAGAAGTGGACCGAAGTAAAAGGACGAGAGAAAAAGCTTAACCGCAAATCTCAATTGTCTAGTTGAAACGTGCTGGATTTATAAGTTTTAGCAGCCATCTAAAGCTCCAACAAGTGCTAAAAGTTAACACAGCTCTCTGCTCGAGTTGAAATTCGTCTAGAGAAGCGCCCCGACTGCTAAAAGCGTTTAGAGAACCGGAAAATTGAGCAAACTCATATTATAGCGGTTAGCGGTTAAGTTAAAACTGGAAGAGGAGAAAACACGCTAATTAGAGTTCAAAGGATAACATATAGCAGAGAAATCTCTATCGGCTAATAGATAGATGAAGCTGAAAAATCCTATTGCGTGTACAGGATAGGGTAAAGATGAGAAGAGCTTCTTATAGCGTCCATCTCATCGGGCTGCCCACTTTTAACGAGAACTCAAGTTTAAGTAAACGTCCGCTTGAATGCGCTTGCAAGTTTCACTATACACCAAACAAACTATTTAGGAGAACCCTGAGAAACCCTCATTTTTTATTAAATGCAGATAGAAAAAAAAAGATTTTTTTGCCGCTGAAAATAATTGTTCTTTTCAAGAGCATATGCAATGTACTTATTATAAAACTTGAATAGGTAAACATTGCGATCAAAAAAATTTGAATTCAATTTACTCCAAAATAAATACAAAAAACTACATTAATAATTTTATTTTAGGAAATGTACTTTTATTTTCCTAGTTGAAAAAGTAAGAACATATCCAAAAAAAAAATTAAAAAAAAAAACTTTTGTATTGTGGTACTAACAAAAGAAAAAAATTATTTTCACTCGTTAATTTCAATAACTAATTCAAATTGAAATGCTGTCAAATGACGATGGCAAATATCAAATCGCCCAAAAAACGAATATTTAATGAAAATTATAACAAGAAAATAATAAATCCCACCCAAAATATTATTAGATCATTTCAACAAGAAAAGTTGATTACGATGAGAGCAAACTTTTATTATCAATAAGAAATAACGCTAATAATAGTAGCCGACTGAATATTGACAGGAATCGACGGCGAGGTTAAAGCACCCGACACACATCAATCACCGCCAATATTACATTCCGAACCAATTAGTTCCAAATAATATCATCGTCGTCGCTAAATTAAACTCCCGCTAACAATAATTATTTCACTGCCAATCAATTACTAATCTTCACTTAATGCTTTGCTACAACAAAGTTTATCTATACTCAAAATAATCTCATTCACAAGATTTAACGTAGAAGACACTAGAAAACATTGTGTGGAAAAACCCCAGGTACTACATTTCAAAATGGTTGAGAAAATTTTAAGAAACCAAAATTTTACTTAATCTTGTTCAAGAAAATTTAATCTGCTTTACGAGTAGTAAGAGTCAAACCTTTATTTTTGATACGAGACAAAAGCAGACTTAGAAATTTGACACCGGTCTTGTAAATTTATTTAAACCCCCTGACTAATCTTGGCTATTGTTACGAAAAACAAGATTTAAAAAAAACCTAATTTTAGTTTTAGTTCTTATTCCAGAAAAAGAATTGTGCTGTATTAAATCTTGCCTTTGTTGCAATACCGTGTATAAGACAAAAAATGAAGTTGCTTAAACTAGCTTTGAATCGCTTTTACTCGATGAAGATAACTTTTTCAATCTGCACTATTTCCATTCATTACTTCCTAGAAATGAAATACGCACTGTAACGATTGAGTGACGGGTGACAGATAATCGAGTAAAATGGATTCATCTCGAGACCGATTATTTTCAGATCGTATCACAATAAAATTGCGAAGAAATTGAAAACCCCAATTGAATAAAAGAAAAATCATGAGCCACCCTGTACATTCCAAAAAAATGTCACGTTAATGAGGTCCTTTTAATATACTGTACAGTACAGTATAAGTTAAAATTAAAAGCGTACGGTATCCCTAAAACTTAAAATTATTATTTCAATTAAGAAAAAGAGAGCAATAAAAAATAACCTTTAAAAAATGAACTATTAAATTTAATAAAGACCTTTCTAAAAAGTAAACCTCAATAGAAGAAAACTTGATTAAAACTTTTGAGACCCTTAAAACAATGCGAAACATTAAGCTTTGATAAAAGTAAAATCCGGCACTGCAACCACCCACTTCAACCTCGCCAACACTAAAACACCTTAAGACTTAACGTACACGTCGTTGTGCGTGTGCGTGTGTGTAAGTTATCGCTATACGAAACGAGAGAGTTGATATCATTTTGTCGCGATCAATACAGATGAGATTAGTTTGTGTATCACATGTGACCGACGTTCCACTCAATTACACACTCGGAAAGAAGAGTGATAGAAAGAGAAAGATTGACTATCAGCAGACTTGATCAAAATCCTATTAATTTAAAAACGACAAGAATCGAACGTTACCGGCGACGCTATTACACCTTCCGCTTTTTCTTATGTATGTAAATGCGGCTTTACTTTATAAACTAATAAGATTGACCATTCAATAACCTCCTTTCCCCGCGCTTTTCAAAGCCCTAAGGGAAAACTTTCCAAATTCCCAAAATCTCGTACATTTGGTTAATCCTCTCAGTTGTTGCTATCAAAAACATTTTAAAAAAAGGTTAAAAAACAACAACAACAACAGAATAGTTTGCTCTTCCTGCTCATGAGCTCTCTTGCTTTTAAAAACTAGTTTTTCTTTCTTTAATTAAAATTTGACGCTAAAAAAGCAGACTTTAATAAAATTAATAGAATAAATACTGGTAAACAATAAAATGTCAATCTTGCATGTGACATAAATTAGTTACAAACTGCTGCGCCTAATACGTCTTCAAAGTTCCTGCACAAAACTTTACCTGGGCAACAGGTAGCCCTAAATCTGTGATGACGTGATAAGCCGTTCCATAGGTACCGGTGACATAAAAATAAAGTACCATACTAAAATAATAGCCGATCACTTTTGTATTACAATACAGTAATTCGATAAAAATCTTAAAGTTTGTTAATTATGATATTTGACTCTTCGCCCTCTATCGCGCAAATTACATACCGGTAATACTGTAACAGGTAAGAGAACATGCCAAGATTCTTTACGAATAGAGTTTGCACTCTTTTAAAAATATATTACATGTAACATGTATACTACTTTGAGTCATCCAAATTCTAATGGATGGGATATTTCAGAAAATAGTTTTACTAAATTTTGCTTAATGAAATTCAACTGTGTTTAGTAATAAAAACTTGGTTTAAATCGTAACCGGTAAAAGTTAAATGAACAAAATTATCTACACGGTGTACCGTACGCTAATCCTTTTAAATTCTTTCATTCTACGAATATAATGTACTATACTATACTTAATTGTATTTCAATTACTGTACATTTACTGGTAATTTTCTGTGTTCAAAATATCCTCCTTTATAAAAAAAACACGCAGCAAGACACCTTGTTTACAACTCACTTTGCGCTGCATCAATTATTATTAGCCTACAACTTGATCAAATTTGTCGCATGCCTGCATGCATGTCACTATAAAGCTAATTTTTAACTGATACAGCGTACGGCATATAAATTGTAATAAAAATAGTTTTATAAAAATTCTGTTATACTGTAGTACAGATTAAAATAGTTTTAGTTTCAATAACATTTTGTATTGGGTATTTATTTTACTCATTAAAGTATAGCTCGATCTTTTTCAGGAAACCCCGTAAGTTCTTTTTTCTTTCGGTACGTGCTATCAATTACGAAATTTCTGGCAACGAAATATTATCAATCAAAAACACTTTATTTGCGCCAAAATTACGAGTATGATTATTCAAAATTCCCTCATTATATACGCGGCTAAAATGTTACAAAAAACATAGTGAAACTCCGTAGGAGTAAACAACTGCAGTATTTAAACCTACTCAAAAATTAACACCGTCACCAAAAGAGATACAGCAATTCTGAATACATGTACTGTAAATGATTCCAAAAAAAAAAAAAAAAATTGTAGGCCTACATGTACAGTATTCAGAAAATATTGTTGCAAATCATTCGTCAAAAAAAAACTAATTTATTTTTTTCCAATAAACGTCATAAAATTTAAATCTGTTTGCGATTTATAAACATTAGTCAATCTTAAAAAATCCAAGTGACGTCACGCGATGAACCGCGCACAGATTTTTAAAACTTTATATTATATAACTAAATAAAAGTATACTGTATACGGTATAAAATAATATTAAAAAAGTTGTTCTACCTTTAATATTAAGTAACTGCGAATCGCATTACGTTGCATCCAGTAAGATGGCAATCATGAAATATGCATTGTTTCCATTCCAAACTCGGTTTGCGCGTGCAGGAAAATCTGAAACAGAGAGAGAGAGAAAGTAGAAGCATTTCCGGTTTAGGTTTATACACGAGAAACGAAATCGGAATCGTAATTTTCTTTACCGACCACTCCACTCACCGCAAAAACCTCCAGAGAATTACGCCAGCTAATTCTTACCACGTCAAAACAACCTTACCGCGCACAAGCATAAACAGAAATCGCGTAGAAAGGGCCAGAGACCGCGCAAGGACACGGCTCCAGACTACGATACTAATAATATTACCACTTTGAAAAATAAAGTTATCATCAGAGTTTCTTTGGCCTTACCGTACACGCCAAACCCAAACATTTTTTCGGCTTTACCGTATACGCTAAATATAAGAATTTTCTTAGCTTTTTCATATCCGCTAAACGCTATACAGAATGAATTTTACTGTATTCTTATCCTTATCCGTTGAACGTTATAAGAGTTTCCTCAGCATTATCGTATCCGCTAATATACTTGTAAAAAAATGCCTCGAAGTTTGGACTTTGAAGTTGCGCATGCGTTATTCATGTCATCAACATTTTACCGTATTTTATTTACGGTTACCGTTATAAACTGTTCATTAACATTTCTATAGGATTTAATGAAGCGCACTTCAATTTTTTTTCGAAAAAGATGAAAGTGGTTAAAAATTCCACATCGTAAGCACACTTGCGGCGAACCAATGTAAACAAACCGCATGAAGATGTACGGCTGGTGTTAAAAACAGCAAAAATCCCAAATTCATCGGTTTTATGAAAGAGACAAAAATTCTGATCAAACTTTATTCCACTTAAAATGTCATGCAACCAAAATAATTATTGAAGTGGCAGAAATTTCGTTAACTGAGATAAACGCTCAAAATTTGATAGGAAATTTTCTTAACAAAAAGGAACAAATTACAATAATTATTCTCAGCTCAACAGTTACAGTTTACAACGGCTCTAATAGTCTCGAATGGGCAACTAAAAGAATATCTTTTATTATTTTTTTAAAAAATCTCGTTTAAGTTTTGATTTTATTATTAAATCTTGTCATTAAAAAAGCTTTAAAGCAAAAATTAAATCGTTGAATCTGCATTAAGTAGCCTGCATGTGGTTCCGCCGCAACTATTGTCATCTGCCATCCAATTTCCCTACCCCTCCCTTAAGATTAATTATTATAAAGAGGTTTTAGTGACCGCTTTAGTGGTTCTCACAGCTGCTGCGTTTCCTCAACTTTAGCGTTTGCTTGGTCACCTTTTGCGTCCAAATGCAAATTCGCCTCGAAATTCTCTTTCGTCATCTTCTAAATTTTCGCACGCTAGGAGACGCTGCATTCATATACGCTTCTCTTTCGGCCAGAAAAGTATTTATTTTTATCGGACCCACAGAGTACTGTATCGTATTTTAATAAAAAAAAATGAACACGATTTCACATTGTTATCGAGCAAAAGATCTGACCCAAAGCCTTTGTATTCCAAAAATCTCTTTTCATCTATGTGCATATATTTTCTTTTTTTTTTTTTTCCATAAATGCGCAAATCTTATCGGATTTTCAACTGTTGAATTACGCGCATGCGCAATCCGCAACGTATTTCACGCGTAAACAATCTATAGCCAAATATATATATCTATTATTCGTTTAATTTTTTTTTTTTACTACCAATTCTATCAAAGTATAATCTCGATATAACGAAATTTGGTTAGTTTTTATTCTCGTTCATAAATACTGTACTAACAAAAAAATAAATAATAATAATGAAAAAAATGGCACTTCACAATTAATATAAAAACCTTTAAAAAAAAAAGTTCGTTATATCAAACATAATAATCATGTGCAATATAAGGCAATGTTAATCGAAAAATAAAATACAAAATTAATGAGCTCGTAGTGCAGTAATTAATTTACTGTACATGAAAACTTCCGTTATGCTGTAAATATCCCAATTAATAAATTAAAGTAAAATTCAAGTTTTTTTTCCATCTATCGTATTTTTATTTCCCCTAAACTAAAAATTTTTGAGCAAATTTTAAATAAATATTAAAATCTAAGACATCTAAGTTTAGAAAATACTTATAGACCAAAAATCCTTAGCAAGGTTAAGAAAACATTAAAATTAATAAACTTCGGGTCAAGTTTAAAAGATATTTTTGCTGATATTTTGCGTTAATTTTTAAATATCTTATGAAATATTTATTGCGCTAATCAAGTTTTCTCCTAATTTAGGCTATTATTTATTTTATCTCCAACTCTGATCATACTTTAATTAAAAACAACAACCAAAAAAATCGCAACTTGTGACGCCCTATCTCTAGCGTACTATTGGCGTTCGTTGTACCAACATTTCACAGTAATATTTTAATTTTTTTTTTAGGTCCTCTAGTAAACCAACGCGCCGAATAAAGGTAGAAGAAGGGGGAAGAAAGAAGTGAATGAGGGGTGGATCGGTTGATGTTGTCTCATAGGACCACTATGGCGTAACAATAGGTTGCAACGCAATACGCAATTTCCCAAAGCTTTTAAAATTCAACACCTGCTTTTCTTTTCATCGCCATTTCATCCTTAAGAAATCTCTTCAGAGAGTGTATTCAAATCTCTCTCACAAATCCTCAACCCACCCACTCACATTCACTAACTACATCTCAAAGTACAACCGGTAGCCTCTTGCAAGTTAAAATTTCATAATTGTTATTTCGTTGTCATTGGATGATCTGCCGGTACTCTTAAATAAAGTTTTGCTTGCTGGAAAACAAAATTTAATACCGGTAATTATATAAAATTAAAAAAAAAATTGTAAAAATTAAAAATCCTAATAATCTCAAAATTAAAATAAAAAATTTACCATTTTCGACTTAAAAGTCTCTCCAGATTTTGTTTTGTCGAGATACCATAATGATTTGATGGATTTTTGACATTAAAATGCGGAAATATATATATTTTTTTAAAAAATCTCTTTAACAAAAATATAATATATTATTGTTTTTATTACAACTGCGACCAATGAAAATAGAAGAAAACGCAGAAATACTATTTACTTAAATATCAAAGTCCAATCTGATAGTATAATACTGTACATCAATTTTAAATTTAAACCCTACAAATACATAACAAAAAAGAAGACAAATAACCGATTTTTTTCAAAAACTTTCAAAAAGTTCAAAGACTAATAAAAAAAATAACTACCGTATTCATTTACCGGTTTAATTTTTTAAAAAAAATTATTTGTAAAATGTAATTTAGAAGCGTAATCCCAATTAATCTTAACAGAGCTTAGTAAAAACTGACATAAACTTTAAAAAAAAAAAAAAAAAAAAAATCCGTGCGCAAACGCGCTGAAGTTTTTTCCTTTAATCTTTGTTTTTTTTATTAGAAGCAACATATTATTTTGTAGATTAGTCGCATGATTAAGCAAAACGAGATCAGGGGAAAGCGCAAATTGAATTAAAATTGGATCACAGAATGAGTGGTAACCAAGCATTAAGCGTGATCAAACGTCATTGATTGCAATTCAAAATCGACTCAATTTTACAGTATAACGCGGTGTTATTTCAACCTCGTATTTTCTATTCACCCGAAATTGTTTTCCGGAAACAAATTAACCCAACCGAGATGGTGATCCATCTCGAAGGTCACGTGGTCGTTGACGTGACGTCACCTTACGAGCCTCGTAAAAAAATCTATGTCAAGTTTGCAATATTTCAGCTAATTTAATATATTGACTCGATATTAAATTAATAAAAGAACACCGATAAAATTCCGAGCTAACGCGATTGCTTTTCTCTCTCTCTCTTTCTTTTTCACTCCCACAACAACAATAATAATAATAAGTAACGTAACACATGCTACATAAAAGATGGTATTAAAAGCAAACGCAATGCTAACATTCAAAAATCAAACTTAAAAAAAAAAAAAGACTGCTTTAATTTAAAAATTCTCTGAAGACAACCGAGTTAACCACTGGAGCTAACTATTGCCTTTGCCATTTATTTAAAGTCGGGACTTCCGCAACCTCTGGCAATGGTTCGGCTGGTCTTGGCATATCAATCGCTTTAAAAAAAACCCAATGTAATAAAATTATATTAAAAATTTAATAACTCAAAAGATATTTTTACTTTTAGAGAATTTTTGATATTTTAAAAGTTGTTGAGATCAAATTAAATTTAAATTTGTTTAAGAAAATCTGAATCACCTAACCATACTACTCAAAACTAAGATAAGTTCACTCAAAGTTATTTTATTTTTATGTTAGAAAAACTCCTGTCTAGCTGTTTTATCTGAAAGTTTGTTATTATTTTAAGAGTTGTTGACCTTACACAAAAAAATCTACTTGATAGTAAAAAATTCAAATGTGCTAGCTAATTAAACATTTTGTTAGGCAGTCTATAGCTGAGCTCAGCAGGAACAAGTTACTTATTTGCTTTTTATTTACAAACATTTTGGCCATCATGGCAAAATAAACCCTAATGAGCCTTGATAGAAAAGAAGGGGAAGCAGCGTGGGCCACATAAATGCTTCACCTCATATATCCAGACAACGCTTTAACCAGTTCCTAGATATAGTTGGAAACTGCCAAAATGGCAGCCGGTGTTAACCAGCTGATGGCGTATATGTTCCCGATCAGGAAAAGGAATAAGCTATCCAATATTACACTCCACATTTAAGTGATCGCTGCATGATTTTAAAAAAAATATGGTAGACTTTGTAATGGCTCTCTGTCATTGTTCCCACTAAGCTGCATCCTGCTGCCTAGCTGATTCGAAAATTGTATCTATCAAATTAAGTTTAAATTTAGTTTTAGAAACACTGAAGTCATCTAACCATAACATTATCATGTTATTATTTTTAAGAATTGTTGAGCTGATGTAAATAAATTAAACACTACTTGATAGTAAAAAATTCAAATGTGCTAGCTAATAAAACATTTTGTTAGGCAGTCTATAGCTGAGCTCAGCAGGAACAGGTTACTTATTATTTTGCTTTTTATTTGCATACATTTTGACCGTCATGGCAAAATAAACCCTAATGAGCCTCGATAGAAAAGAAGGGGAAGCAGCATAGGCCACATAAATGCTTCACCTCATATACCCGGACAACGCTTTAACCAGTTCCTAGATATAGGTGGAAACTACCAAAATGGCAGCCGGTGTTAACCAGCTGATGGCATATATGTTCCCGATCAGGAAAAGGAATAAGCTATCCAATACTAAACTCCACATTTAAGTGGTCGCTGCATAATTTAAAAAAAAAATATGGTAAACTTTGTAATGGCTCTCTCTCATTGTTCCCACTAAGCTGCATCCTGCTGCCTAGCTGATTCGAAAATTGTATCTATCAAATTAAGTTTAAATTTAGTTTTAGAAACACTGAAGTCACCTAACCATAACATCATCATAATTATCATTTTTAAGAGTTATTGATCTGATGTAAATAAATTAGACACTACAGTACTTGATCATAAAAATTCAAATGTGCTAGCAAATTAAACATTTTGTTAGGCAGTCTATAGCCGAACTCAGCAGGAACAGGTTACTTATTTGCTTTTTATTTACATAAATTTTAACCATAATGGTAAAATAAAACTTAAAACCATAGCGAGCCTAAATAGAAGAGAAGAGGAAGCAGCGTGGGCCACATAAATGCTTCACCTCATATACCTGGACAACGCTTTAACCAGTTCCTAGATATAGGTGGAAACTACCAAAATGGCAGCCGGTGTTAACCAGCTGATGGCATATATGTTCCCGATCAGGAAAAGGAATAAGCTATCCAATACTAAACTCCACATTTAAGTGGTCGCTGCATGATTTTAAAAAAAATGGTAGACTTTGTAATGGCTCTCTGTCATTGTTCCCACTAAGCTGCATCCTGCTGCCTACCGTAGCTAATTAAACATTTTGTTAGGCAGTCTATAGCTAAGCTATCAATAAATTAAATGCTACTTGATACTAAGATAAGTTCACTCGATGCTATGTTATTTTTATGTATATTTTCAAGTAGAAAAAAAATTCAAAAAAAATTTCAAAATTGTGTTTTAAAACCATGTTTTAGCTAAATAAAGCTTATTGAAGATATTATATTGACAAGACTTATGTCTTCGTTTGTGACAAATCATTATTCTTGGAGGGCCACCAATCGTCTATGTCGCCTAGGGCCACCACACCCCTAAAAGCGTCTCTGCAGTACAGTACTGTATAAGACTTATCTAAAAAAAAATATGCCAACTCTTAAAGCCTATTTAGTATTCTGAATTATCTTTAAAATAATACATCAGCTGCTCGCCAATCTTCCATGTAAAAAAACGCAGGGTAAATACAGTAATAATAAAACACGATTAGTTTCTTTCCATTCTCCATCATAATAATCGTTACCTTATTCAATATTAAATTTTCTATTGTGCTTCCATACAGTATTACGTGAATCACAACAACTTGCGCGATCGACGGCTTTTGTGTCCCCCCCGCCCCTTCTGTGGCATACGTGTTACAATATACCACTTGTAATCTTGATTAAATTGGACGTTGAAAGAGAAAAACAATTCCGTCTCACACTTTTCTTCTTTTACGATTGTCGATCATCGATTAATATAATAGTACTTTTTATAAAAAAAATTTCTTGCTTACACATTCGAGCTATGAACATAATGTGAATCTGCAGTAAGAATGTAACACGTGGTTCGTTAGAAAGCTGCTCTGAGCCCGGTCATTTCAAGCCAAGCACGTTCATAAGGGTGAGAAGACGTGACTGTCATTTTTTTCCTCCCCACTCTTCCACCTGTCAATAAATGTTTGAATAAACAGTAAAGTGTTGCAGAAATGGGCTCTGGTCAACGTTCTAATAATCCTTAATACAATTAACGCAGCATGAAGAACTTCAAAACAAGGATGGAACGCGGCTCGTCTATAACTGCACTTGACTGTACCCGTTGCTAATTAACACCGACTAATTTAATATTGACAGACGTTTGTTTACCTGATCAATAATTTAATGCAGACACTATACAACCTGAGCAAAATTTCTCCAAGTTTAAAGCTATTAAATTCATTTTTATATAAGCCTAACGATAGCAAGTTCATCCGCGTGGCGTATACGTTCATCATTCTGTTCGTTTTTATCGAATTTAAAGCAAAAATGTTTTAAAACTAACTAAACAAACATTTTATGAAACACAATTTTAACAAATATTCAATTCAAAATTAATTTCTTACCTTTAATATTCATTTTATAACAAGATCTTGACGAAATCACCCTCACACAAACTTGTTGATCCAACAGCAGACGATCTGCTACGGCGCTACGTAATCATTCGCAGCGTTTACCCCGCCCCTTACGAGCAATAATTAATTTTTAATATTTAACTACAGTAATTAATTTTTAATAAAAATTTTAACTACAATAATTAATTTTTAATAAAAGTTTTAATTACAGTAATTAATTTTTAATAATTTAAAATTTTAATTACAGTAATTAATTTTAATAAAAATCTCAACTAATTATGTGATTTCAAAATTAGACCTGTCATTGAATCAGCATTGCAAAATAATAACGCAATTTCGAATAGAGAATTCCCACTTTTTGAAAATGTTTTCGAAATTTGAAAGCGATATTTGGCAACAACAATTAAAGTTACTTTAGCGCAAAAACCAGATTAAAACTTATTCGTTTTCAAAAAATTTGAATAATAATTTTGTTCAATTAATTCGATTTTGTTTCTATTTTAATTTTTATAAGAGGTATAATATTTAGAAAACCACTACATAAAATTAATCATAAAAATCTCAAAAAACGCAAATAAAAAGCAGATTTATAAATCGTATTCCCAAGAATTACACGTCAAAAAAGCATTTTTACCGAGAAGGAAAAAAATTAAAAACAGATGACTAGTTAAAAAATAAATGTGATAACGCAATATTATAGAATAATGGCATTTTTCTTAAATAATTTAGAGTTATCACAATCACTCACAAAAAAAAAACGTACAAAAATACATTCGCGATTAAAATATTTCTTACTTTTAAAAGAGATAAACATTATTTTTTGCTCTCTATTCTTTACTTTCCTCGATGACACTTTACTTTTAGAATAAAAATGGTAACCTTTTTTAATTATTTGGAAATGGCCCGTTGATTAAAGGACAAGCAGCATCAACATTTTCCTATCAATAACGACAATAATATTAAACTTTGTGTACATAACAAAATATTTTAAGAAATACCTTAATTTCTTCTTGTATATGCGAATGAAGTCGTCTTAATTCTTTATTTTCAGGGGAAAGTTGAATGGCTTCAGCTAAATCTTCGGCCGCCAAATTAAATAATCTTAAAAAATAATAAATTAATTTTTTTATAATTAACAACTAAAAACTTTGAAAAATATTCGTAAGTGACTTTCATGATGTGGAAATTAATTATTTTAAATATCCTACAATAAAAAGCAATAAAAGTCACACCCAACTCGAAATAATCCTAAACAATGTTAAATCATTGCCAATTATTGAAGCTATAACTTTATAAAAAATTGAAGTTCTATTAATAGGTTCTAATAATTAATAGAACCTATTAAAATCGCCCATCACTGTTTCCCCAAGTGTAATAATAATAAAATGTGATAAAAGTTAATTACTTTAATCCTCTCCTAGCTTTCGCTCTGGCATAAAATGCTTCAAAACATTTAGGATTCACTTCCAAAGCTTTCGTTGCGAGATCAACTGCATCCTCTAAAGCCTAATTTAGTATTAAAAAAAAATCAAGTAATGTTACATAAAATATAAAAAAATAAATTCATAAATCCTTACATTAGATTTTCTCCAACATCGAGATAAACTTAACAATAAATTAATTTTAAGTTGTTGAAAAGGTCGAGTTTCTGTCATAATACAATCTGTGGGAAACTTTTTCAAAGCATATTGAAATCTATAAGCAGCCTCCTTCAACCGATTTTTCTAGATTTTAAAAAAAATTCAATAATTAATTTTTGAAGATGCATGTAAATCACCAAGTTTCAATCATTATTATATTTTTAAACCTACTTTGTAAAGTACGCTTCCGTCTTCTAACAATTTGCTTAAAATAATGAGCATGATATCCGGTTTATCTGCTGCCATAGTCCAAGTAGCAGGACCTGTAAAACAGAAAAAAATAAATTAAATTTTATAAAATCTTATAAATATGCTTAAATAGAAATATACCCAATTTAGCTCCACGTTTGAGGAAACAAATCACAGCTGCGGTATTTTTACACCCAATTGCCCTATCCAAAGGTCTAGTCCCAGTGTGGTCAACATGTTCAACCATCGCTCCTCGATCCAGCAATAGTTGCACCTTAATCGAGATAGTATATGAAGCCAAACGATAAAACAGTTATTTAAAAAATATAATATTATACTGTATTAGGATCTCCGTGAAAAGCGGCCATATTTAAAGGGGTTAAACCAGACATATCAGTATGATGAATGTTTGAGCCGTGATCGAGTAGAATTTGCGCAACTTTTCCTTGGCCCTTAACACAAGCCCAACATAAAGCAGTGAGTCCTTTATTATCAGTTTTAGTCATCGAAGCGCCTACAAAAATGCATCATAATTAAAACATATTTAAAAATCAAAATATCAATTTTAACCTCTGGTTAATAATATTTCCACAATTTTCATGTGTCCTCCCGATGCACTCAACATGAGAGCAGTGCAGCCGTTTCCATCTTCTTCGTCAATTTCGGCGTTATTGTCTAATAGCATAGTTGCGATCTCAACGTGTCCTTCTCGAACGGCGCATAGAAGTGGAGGGACCGAGTTTCCATTTGCAGTATTTACAGAAGCTCCACGTCTTAAAAAGAAAACGCAAGAATCTTTGTGTCCGTTTGAAGCCGCAACTGTTAGAGACGTCTCTTTCGTAGTAAAATCTATACCATTCAAATCTACACCGGGAATGGTTAATAGATATTCACATACCTATGTAAAAAAGCAATTTTTAATATTTAAACTCATCGAATATCATGACTTCTTCTTACGACTGTATGGCCTTTCGATGCGGCCATTATTAAAGCCTGTTGGGAGGCGCTAATTTTGCTTAATCCGAAACTAGAACCAGCCAACCAATCGCACTGAAGAAGAAACATTACTGTTTGAAGATGACCGCTAAGAGCGGCGTGTGACAGAGCGCAACGCCCTTCGCTGTCTAAATGTTCCAACTGAAGAAAGATCATTTTAAAAAAGATGCTAGCAATAAAATTATTATAAATGTGCTTTTTACCCTTGCCCCTTTAGTAAGTAGCAATTTAATAATATCTAGTTGACCCTGGACAGCGGCGAAGCAAAGCGGAGTCATGCCATCCTTCGACACACAATTTGGATCGGCATTAAACTCCAGAAGCAAATGTATCATATCTATATAACCTTCATGAGCAGATAAACCGAGAATTGGTGCTTGGTTTAAAAATTCAGTTAATGAATTAGGATCGGCTCCAGCTAACATAAGTAGACGACTAACCTGTACGTAAAAAAAAATGATTTTAAAACTTAAAAAAATAAAATAACAAAACGAATGAAATGTACTTTGACATTTGGACTGTAAGCGTTTCTTTGAGTCGTTAAAGCGGCTGATATGTTTTTCGAGGATAAACAGACCCACAATGCTTGCACATCTCTAGAGAAAAATCCCATTTGTCTGCACACGGATTTATAAATGTGAGCCTTAAGAATATGATGACCAAGTTGAGCTGTTTTTTCCGGACCGAGAGGAGCTTCTAGACGAGTCAAACGAAACGCGATGTTAGCATGGCCAGCTCTAAAAATTAAAAATAAACCATTACCAAATTGCAAGTTTTTATAAACTGGTAAATTAAAATGGGTTAACTCACCTCGGATCACATAAAAACTTTCCCGTTTCGTTTTCGCTGCGATGAACAAGCCATTCTCGAAACGAAGGGTGGAAAAACATGTAAGTTTTATCCTGTCTTTCAACAAGAAATTCGGACAAAAGCTCCATTCTTTGATTAAAGTCTTCCCAGTCGATATAATCAGCCATATAGCCCGCGTTTACGGAATGAAATATTTCCAAAAGGCTCAACGGATATAAAGATGCCAAACAGGTGTTAAGAATTACAGCCGTCTGAAAAATCAAAACAAATAATAAAATATAATAAACTGAGTAATTTCAAATAAGGTTTCTTACCTTTTGAAAAGACTGTGTCGTTCGAAAGCGAATGTTAAAATATAAAAGAAAGACTTCGGATAAATTAATAGGGAGAACTTTATAGCTAACACTTTTCATCACAAGATGCCCTTTTTCAATAAGATCAAGAGTCAACTTGGCGTATTGAAAGCATCCTTTACTAAGCTGCATTAAATGATTTGTAAACCTTGCGGTGTTACAACTTTCAGCTAATTTTCCTATTAAAATATGTCAAAAACAAAAAATTACATCTTTAAATACTACGAATTTTGTTATGGAATGGAAAGGAAAAAAACAAGTTGGTCAAATCTGTATTGATGGCTTACATTAATTATTAATATCAGATTAAACTTACCATTGAAAGTCACATTTGCTCTCAATTTCTCATTGTGATTAATACGATGACTGATATAGTCAAATAAATCGCTTTGAAGATTTTCGTTGTCACTAATTCCGTCAAGACTAAAATTAAAAAAAATACCTTCTATATTTTTTAAAACCTTAATTTAAATTTAATAAGTAAATTACCTGCAGCGATGAAACGGAAGCCATTTGGTAATTTCATGAAATATCGTTCGAACACTCACTATCACTTTTAACCACGTAGGGAATTGATAAATATGCCTCGACAAAAATGAAGCAATTGTATCACCATAATCGGGCCGATGGAATTCAGCCTCGTTCAAAGAGTCCACAACCATAGTACATAGCTGACAAGTAATTTTCCCAGTCGCCTTCAACATGTTTAACGGTTCTAAAATACCTTTGATTAAAGCGGCGCTGGGATCGACTATACAAGACAGTCGACAAAGTGCGGCTTGATATTGAGGTTCCCTGAGTAATAACTCCCGATAAGCCGATAACTGAGGAGCTTGGCACATCTGAGCGGCTAAATTATGAACAAACTCTGGAACAAGGCACGTCACGTTGTTGTCCGCTTGACAGAAATGAAAAGCGACAATTGTTGAGCCCAAACTTCGAGTGCGATCACAATTGGGATTCAAACTCCAACGAGAATTGCTTAAGGAAGCTCGACTTCCACTCATACTCATACTTAACGGATACCTTCCCTCATATATTTCTAAAAAATAAATAAATCATTTAAGAAAAAATGGTTGTACCGGTACAATACTAGCATTTTAATAATATCATTGCTACTTACCACAATAAACCGGTTCATCCTTTTTTCTACCAAAACAACTGTTTTCTACCAATTGCAAAATAATCGAAGTCTTTCCAGACCCAATTCCACCGGTAATGACTACGCCACGGCTATTTTGACGGCTCGGACATAAAGTCTAAAATTTTACACAAATTTAATTTATTAATCAAATAGTCATTTTTTTAAAGAGCTACATACCTCTTCTATCTCCCTAAATATCCATTGTCTTCCAATAAACAGCGAAGATTTTCCTTGCTGCTGTGGCACTTCGAAAAATAATGGTTTTAATTCGATATGTGAATCGGCATACCCATTTACAATCACTAAAAATCAACAAAATAATTGTTGCATAAATTATAATAAAATACAAATGAAAGCCTATTCAATTCACCAGTTGGTAGAAGTGGTTGGTGTTTAACTCTATTTTCCATTATTTTATGTTTATTATAAAGAGAACCTTCCACTTGATCCGTGACTAAAACATTTCCCACAAAAAATGTTTAAAACAATAATTCGAAGGTTCAGTAAATTCTCTTAGGTTACCTGTAAGTGAGTGTCGGCGGGGCAGTGTGTTCATCGGACTTCCGGATCCACTAGTCATACTGGCGGTTCCGTTAGTTCCAGTACTGGAACTGGTCAGCGATGCCATACTTTCCGAACTAGGATCGCGACTACAACGAAATCCACTGCTTTGGCTCATCAACCTGTCGGCTTCGGATGAAGCTGCAAATAAAATCAATAATTAAATAAAATACGGTACCGGTACTGTAAAAAATTTACTTTGGTGCAACTCCGCTTAAAACAAATTATTATTTAAATCCAACTGTATTATTATAATTATTTCCAGGCTAAAAAAATTTTTTTGAGTTTTTTTTTTCTAAGATTTTATATTTGAGATTTTTATTTTATTTTTTATTATTAGTCGTCCACTGGACACAATTCATTTGACAGAGATAAATCAAATAATAGTTCAGGCACTGTCGTTATATATCGGATAGAAGAGAAAGTGATATCGCGGGCTTTAACCCGTGGAACCTTCTCCCCAGGCTTCCATAGTTCCCGAGTTTCCCTCACACATGCTTATACAGGCTCAGACATGTTTAAAATACTAATGTGAAGTTGCACAATAAATAAAGTTCCTAACCGTCGGAGTTACGAACACAGATTTTCGTAATAAAAGTATTTACTTTTGATGAAAAAAAATAACCAAAACAAAAAATTTTAATTGCAATCCTAATATATTTGTTTACTGTAATTAATTACAATAAAACAACGGTAAAACAAAGTTGCAGAATCAATTTCTCTTAATAATTAAGATTGCAGAACTTTCGTAAGATAAACGTTTGTTTAATAAGTTCCTAATAGAAATAATAAAAATGATTTTTCTTCAAACCTGTTAGAGTTGAAAGTGGACTGGTACTATTGGTAGAAGCACTGGTATTAGCATCGCTGCTCGTAAGTGACGATAAACTACCACTGGTCTGTTTCATTTTACTATTTAAGAAGATGTGTCGGCCAGAAGGTCTTCTGGCGTGTGCTGGCGTTTGATTCTGCTCTCGGTCACCCAACAGCAAACCCAGCCGAACAAATAAGTCATGGCGAGCTGATTCTGCGGCTGGTGGAGGAGGAAGTTCACCTTTCAATTCATCATCTAAACCAACAAAAAAAATCTTAATTAGTTTTAAAATGTGATATACATAAGTAATGTAAAAGAAAATGAAAGTATTAAAAAAAAATTCTTTCTAAAAAAGTGATTTTATTAAATGAGCCATGCAAAGACAATTGTTCAAGAGGAAAAGACATGTAATATTATTATTATTTTTTTTTTTAAAAAACTCACTAAAGATCAACTTGTAATTGCGATCGTCTAATAAGAATTAGTTACATAATTATAGTGCACATAGCGTTGACGTTTGCAAAGTTAAGAAATTATTATGCTGCAAAACTTTAGTCAAGCGAATAATTTTTGTCAACGAAATAAAAAATAAAATTCTTTCCAATTAAAAATCTTGCTTCTTTTTAACATTTCCAAATAAAAATTTTCAAAACATTAAAAAAATAATTTATACGGTCACAAATATAAATAATGCATACAGTCTATAACATTATTTTAGCATTCATGCGTCTCCTCTTCTTTAAAGAAACCCATTAAAATACAGTATAATGCAGTAGGCCTGTTGCAGTAAATCTCCCTATTCGTTATTGTTGCCGTCAACGTGATTTTAAAGGCATTATAATAATAATTATTATCAACGGGCAAGAGCGCCTGGAATAATTATTGATGAAAAGTTTTTTTCCCCTTTTTATTCGTCTATAAAATTATTATGTGAGTTTCTCCTCACAACGGTTAATTTAGGTTTTGTATGAATTGGTTTAATTTTAAACTTTTTAATTATATATTGTTTAAATTATTATGCAAAAGAAGATAATTATACAGTGATAAAAATGCCTCAGTTTAAAGTTTTGATCAACATCTCTTACCGGTACAATAATCCCCATTTATTTAATTTGCTTTTCCAAAAAATTTTAAGAAAAATTTGTCAGTGTCATAAAATATTCCATGAGAACACCTAATATACGAGTAAATAACAAGTAAAAAATTATGTAGTATGAAAATCATTTCGTTCTGATATAGCCTATTTTATAAAACTAGAATGTTTAATGGGTTGTGTACTGTATTCCGTAATTGCAAATGAAAAACTAAATATAAAGATTGCACAGGTGCATTCAGCCATCAAAAAACATTTTTCGGAGACGATTTCAAGCACAACCCATTCATCTATTCTTATTTATCCTAAATTTTTTTTCTCTCTCTCTTCTTTTTCTTGTTCAGATGACAAAAATCCACCATGCACACCTAATTACTAAATGTTATTACGACTACCAGCTGCTTACCACTCGCAGTGAATACTAAATGTAAGTTAGCATTACTATAAACTACAAAGGTAAAATTCTTTATGAGTGCAAAACTATTTCTAAGTAAGAAAATAATACAGTAGAATTCAAAATTATTATTCGGGTGCACAATCATATAAATTGCTAATTTGTTTTTTAAGTTATACATGTACATGTAATAGAGAAACTTTAGTAATGAAAACTTTAGATTAGGAAAAATTTGGAGTAAAAAAAAAATTTTTATTGGTTATGTTGAAGTTCATAATTTAAGATAGTTCTAAATTTATCAAATCTAGAAGTTTTCGATTTTGAATTTCAGGATATTAACATTTGAAAATATTGATTTTTAAGAATTTTTAGGAATTTGAGGTTTTAAAAGATTCCAATACTTTTAGATGACATAGTTTTGTGTTTTCATTTGAGGTGATTGGTAAACAATGGTAGATCGGATCTAATCAAAATTCTACTGCATTATAAACAAAACAAAAAAAAAAATACTTGAATAAAGAGAAAGAAAATACGAAGTGTTATAACGAATGCAAAAAAAAAGTGAATCATGCGCTAACATTCTAAATAATATTTGCTCAGAAATTGCAATACAAATCACATTGCGCTCGTTTTTTTCTTTTGCCATTCAAATATATTTTTACCTAAAGACCAAAGCGATCGTATTTTGCGGAACATCTCAGCCGGCCAACTTTGGATAACTGTCAGAATAGATATAGTCAAGAAAATTTAAAATTAAATTAAATAAATAAATAAGGGAAGCTGAAAAAGATATTTTGATATTTGCTAGTTCACATTTTTGGTTAAGTATAAATTTCCTTCGAAATTTGTATTCTGTGGCAAATTTAGATTAAAATCCTAAAGTTTTACCTGAAAATGGAGAATGTTGTTGAGAAACAACAACAGGTGACGGAGGTCGGTGCTGCTTCCTCTGAGGCCACGGGAGATGAAGAACCCTGGGACTAGGTGGAGGATGGCTAGGTGGAATCGAACGGAACAGAAAATCTAACACAAATTTCCCCCCCAAAAAGAGTTTTGTTGAAATTTCACATTCCAATTTCATAAAAATAGGTAGTCTATACAATTCAGTTTTCGTAAAACGTAACTTATTTAACTGCAATTATTTAAGACTTAAATATACCGGTACCTAATACTTGTAAAATCAACATTCGATCTTTAGTATCATTTACCACATAACTTTTTTTTTTTTATTTTATTTTGACACTTTTAAAAGAGTCCTAACTTAACTCCCTTTTCACAATAAATTCATTGACTTTTAGATCACGTCTCTTGTATCATGCAATTTACAGTACCGGTACGCATAATAATTATGAAATTCTTTAGATTTAAATTTAACTCAAGTACCTTCTCTATGGCAGTCGGAGTATGGAACCGGTGAATATTCCCTGTCTTTTCTAGATGCATTTTCGTGTTGTCTGGCTTGCATAAACGGAGTAAAGTGGCCATTCGTTTTCAGCTTAGGTCTCAAATGATTCAAAAGGGATTGACCAGAATCGCTGTTCTGTCTGACGTGACTTTCGTTGCCCTTTTTAGATAATTTCGCTGAAAAATAGCAATAAACGTTTAATAAAAAAAACATAATACCGGTACAACGAAAATGAGTTACAAAACAAGCAATAGCGTGCATAATTAAAATTTTCTTTCTAAAAAAAAAAACAATTCTCAATAACAAACACCAATCGTCATTCCACTTTTTTTAAAAAAAAAAAAAAAATAGAAAGTCGAATGTGCTTTATATTTTATTTGCGTGCTAAAGGACCAGTTCAATATTTACCCAGAAAATTTACTAGCAGACATTAAATAAGTGGTTTATTCGAACTTGTTCCGCCCTTTATTTATTTATTTTTTTTTTCTCTTCGTTCAAATCAAAATTTTACTTCCGTCTCCATAAAAAATAAATCTTCAAAATTGAACAAAGTAGCCTCAACATTTTATTTCTTTATTTATAAGTGGTGTGTTTTTATTTATTTGTAAGAATTAGTATAAGAAAAAAAAGTTAACTATTCCAATATAAAAATAAATAGCAGTTAAACTTTAACCGGTTCCGAACTTCCGCTAAAAAAAAAATTTAAAGCAATGTCAAAGCTCGTTGTTTACTTATATCGAACCATAAAATACGACTTTAAAACTGGCATACAATTTTGTTTATAGGTAATACTAATAGCCAAAATCTACAAAGTGATTACAAAATAATGAAATCGACAGTTAATGTTTAAAGTTTAATCGAAAGAGAGCAAGATTTGGAATCTGTACATTGCGAGTGAGCATATCTTAAATACTTTTCGTTGTACAGTACAGTAACTGAGTAATTCAAAAGTGTAAATTCTATTTGTAGTCACCCTGTAGTTTAGCCCTACCGTTATAAAAATCTAGGTTATTGGCGTTATTTCTTAAAATACAGTATACTATATTTATTATTTAAAAAAATAAAACTTCCAAATTTTGAATTTTGAAGAATTAATCGGTTATTGCAACGACATTTAACACAGAATTACAATGCAATTAAATCCATTGAAAAACGAACGAACTTACTTTATATCTAACGTACGTTTAAAACATCAATATTAATAATTTTAAAAAATAATGTTAATGTTTAGTTCGGTCATGCACTTACTGTTTGCAATCTTAAGAGTCATGCGACATAAAGGACACTGATCACTGCTGAACATACAGGAATAGCATCGTTCGTGTCCACAAGCGTCGATCAGTTTGCGTTTCTTTCCTTTATCGAAAGGCATGTTGCACGAGGGACAGTTGACTCCAGGAGGACTACTCAGCCCACTCAAATAGCTGCTTCCGCTGCCGCTGCCGCTTGAATTTGCTGTCACCGGCGCCGAACTGTTGCTGTTGGCGCTGGAAGTCGAACTCAGGTTCCGTTCAACTTCACTCTCCGCTTTTACATCTGAAATAGATCCAGAAAAACAATATTTTAGTTTTGAGAATAAATTAGCAATAAAATAATCATTAACGTTTGCGTAGAAGTAATGTTAAAAACTCATAAACTTAACTCCACAACACAGCGGTGTGAGATAAGCTACACGATTAAAAAATAAAATCCATAATAAAGCGGGAGAAAAAAAAACCATTTTTCCATGAAAATACTCGTAAATATTATCTTTCATTACCGCTCAGTGATCTAGTTTTGTCTAATTCTAGTTTTACACTAATCTCTCATTTTATTTAACCATGTGAATAACTTATAGACTACTGTTGTTACTATGAATATTATTATGAATTAAAAAAAAAGAAGCTTGAATTTGCCCAAACTGGTTCTTTAAAAAAAAACTAATTTAAGTTTTAATCTGCAATAATAAATTATATCAATAAAGTATTGATCTCGCTTTTCATTGCAAAAATTAAATGTCATTCAGTAAAAATCTTTTTTTTTTTTGTTGTCACTAAACCAAAATTAAATCGCTAAATCTAGATTAAGAAATCCAGTGGCAACAAAATATTAAGTCTCGCTACGGGAGATGCGATAGATAATTCAAGATCAGCCAAAACGCTTTTCCAAGATAATAAAAATGTAGTGAATTTTAACAAACGATCAAAATTCAGTGGTTAAAAATGCGGTTCACAAAATAAAAAAAAAATGTCTCAACCACATAAATTTTCCTTCTGTGTAATCACCGTATAAAGAGCGCGTTCATTTCAAATGTAATTTTTAAAAAATAAACTAAAACCTCGAATATTATGAGGCGCTCAGTTCCAAAACCGTCTAATGCGGATTTCCAGTCTTAAAAAGTGTATTTTACTCCGTATCATTCATGCGGTGTTTCTTTTAACAGAAAATTAATTTTAATTTCTTTTTTTTTTTTTGGTAGCAACAAAGTAGATTAGTCACTTAGTTTTACAAGTTGAAATCAAAGTGAGACGAGGAATATTACAATAAAATTATAACACTAGTTCCCTGGATGCCAAAGAAGTAATAGTCTAATTCGATTAAGAGTTGGTTCGACGAGACGTAGCCCAAACAATCGATACAAAATTCAAAAGATCAAAATTCCGATCGATATATTTTTTTTAATGATAATTATATACGGCATTTCTTTATTTTGAACTACTTGACAACGGTCAACGTTTGACATTTCAATTCGTTTGGTGGGTGTGAAAAGGACGATTGGCGCCAGTAGAACCAACACTTTTATTACGCGACAGATCAAAGTATAAATTCTTCTTATTTAATAAATCTAATTTATTAAAATATTAATTTTCGAGGAGATATTTTTAATTTCTTCTTCCTACATCAAAACATATTCCAGTCGCCACAAATGTAAGCCATTAATCAACTTGATAAGGACGTTACAAGTCAAGGTTAAGGTCACTTTAAGCGGAGCCACGAGGCATTTCACGATGGGGCTAACATTGACTTCGCAGTAGCCTAGGTTTCATTAATAAAACAAGTGGATTGATAAAGTTTTACAACTTAAACTTTAATTTAAAAAAACAAACAAGTAGGCTACTTAAAAACTGAGAAAACTATCTAATACCATTATAAAATACATGAACAGCATACGGAACCGCAAAATTTAACATTGTTGTGTTTTTGAAGGTTTCGTTTTTAAAATTTTCGAATGTTTTAATAGGGGCTAGCGCCAATCATAACCTGTCAATGTCTGCATGTGCAATAATAAAATAAAATTTTCTTTTCGTTAATGACAGTCGGCATGAAAGGTAAAGGGCAAATATGTTATTGTTAAGTCCATTTCACTTGTTCCTCACCTGTTTCTCACGATTGCTTCTCTCATAAACAACCTGCTATGACGGCTTCCCATGGCCCAACCCCTACGCTAAGTAAACATCATTGTGTCGCAAATACCCAAATAAAAACATTTTCCCCGAAAAATTAAGCCGGAACATCATTCACGATTTAATCCCACTTTTTCATCTACTGTAAATCGAAGTACTCAGTAGCGGCTAATTTAGTTTTATTCAACTCTCGTTTTACGTTCATCTCAGTTCGTTAAATCTATGTGATTGCTACAAAATAGAAGAAACTTTACAAAATCTTGTTTGAAGAGTTTATACTGTACTGTATTTTGTTTAGATGTCAAAAACCTGATACATGTATTAATATTAAACGGCTTAGTATTTGATTGAGAAATACTTTTACAAGAAATTTAATACTCCGTATTACACTGTACTTACAAAATGCTCTCTAAGAAAAAATAAAATACTGTAACTACTGTTTACATAATTTTTAAAACAGAAATATCTAACGGTTCTAACCGTACCCTAGTCACTCGACTTATGTCAACTGTAAATTAATCGCTTTACGTCTGTAAGTAGTTTTGGCTTCTCCATCCCACAATAATTTGCACGGGGATCTCAACAAACGCGGCCAACCACTCGCTCATAACAAGGAATTTCATCCCTCTTCTGCTTAAAAGATAATAAAATACAAAGAGTGGGGGGTTAAGAAAGACTGTGGGGCTTATTTCTTGACCTTTAAAAAAAAAAGCCAAATAGCCGTCCGACGTCTCGTAGTCGGAACCGTAGAGTTAAAAGAACAATAACGCTTTCCTAAAAATAAGTCTCTCTTTTGTGGAACCATTCCTCTACTCCTCTACCCAGCTCATAATGCCCCAATTAGAGAGGCAAGAGAATCAAATCCCCTGCTAAATTATATACCCTCACTAAATAATCCCCCCTCTATAAAAAAAAAAAAAACTCCTTCCCCCTTAAAAGTTCCCTCCTCTCTCTCTCACGGAGAGAATAAAGTTCTTATTTGATTTTTGTTTGTTCTCGGCGCAGGTAAAGTCCAACAGGTGTTACGAGATAGCGAACGGGAGAGAAACAACGACAAACGAAACGTGTTGTTGTTTTTTAAAACTATTATTTAATGAATAAATTTATTCGCATCATAAAAGTCGACTAGCATTAAAGTCTGCAGACACTATTGTTGTTGTTTTTTTATTTATTAAAATACTAATTAAACTCGTGTATTTAAATGCGCAGCCCAAACTAATGGATCATTTGACTACGACCCGTCCCACCCCGTTTGACATTCAAACACGCCCCCCCCCCCTCCCCATATTTGAATTTAGAAGTTTATCCACAACCATATCAAAAGATTCGAACAATTGGCAAGGCACTTCCGGGGAAGAAAAATGATTCTTATTTTAAAGGATAGGGCCTATTGTTCTTAAATTTTAACCGTAAAGACAAGTTGACATTTATCTTGCATTTAGTATGTGGTTGAGGATGCTTTAAGTTTGATTAAGAAGGTTATTTAAGTAAAGTAGGACCCTCACATGAGGAAAACCAGCCAGTACATTTTAATTAATAAATTCTTTAAAAAAAATAAAAGTCAAAGTGATATCATAGATTACTAAAGATAGGAGAAATGACTTGACCGCAGAAAACGGCATAACTTAATATGACTGATCATGTAGAAAGCGTTGATATGGCCCATTTGTCTAAAAGAGCTCGTTTATCGGCCTTCATATAGTCATGAATGAAGGAACCGTCGGTCAGGTTCTTAAGTTCGCAGGTAGCCCTTTGAAAGATGACGCGCAAAGGGCGTAACGACTTCCTCTTTCTACGAGGATAATAAATTTTACAACGCCGATTTTAATAATGAGGGAGAGGCATCCTTAAAGAAACTCTTGAGATTGGCCTTGCGGATGAGAATAGTGATGCGAAGTGACTCAATAAAAGCTCGTAAAAATTCGACCTGACCTTTTTTTTTTTTTAAACGCGACTAGGAAGATGATCGTTACAACGAATTCCTTTTGACCTACAATCGAATAATGGACCAAGTTGATTTCAATAGAAATCAATTATCGCACTTCGATGATTGATTGACCGATGCAAACCAAATGTCTTCATTTTATTAATAGAATAAAGCGATTAGAAGAAAGAAAAAAACGATCCGGCCGGATTAGCCAACCTTTAATCCCGTTTAACCTAATTATACCACGTTAACGGTATCACCTCAACCCGTTAAACCTTAACCGTAATCGCATTTAAATAAATTAGAAATAAATGATGGAAAAAAGTAGACAGCGCAAAAACAATTTTTTTAAAAAAAATTATTACAGTGTTAATAAATTAAATTGGTCTGCTTATTCTTTGAAACCTTACTTTAAAATTTATTCTTTCTTTCGGGCAGCCGCAGTATAGATTAGTATCATGAATTGAGATATAGCGTAAGTCTACACCAAAATTAAAAAAAAAAAAAAAAGGACTAGAGTTTCTTGTGGCAACAAAATATTACTGTACATGTAGTTGTAATTCGACTATGTTTGGCGAATAATATTCGCGAGGAGGGCTCTGATTTACGCGAGAAGTCAATTTACCAAACTAAAGATTTATTATTAAATAAAATAAAACACTTTTTTGTAGGAGTAAAAAAAATCATATAAAAATTGTTCGAGACAAGCAAAAAAAAAAAAAGACGAAAAAATCGTGCGCGCTAAACTAGTTGATCCTGTTTTTCTCGTCTGCAACCACTCACTCTCTTACCAAATCATTTCAGCCGCCTACCTATTTCGTCCCCCTCCCCCCGAAAACCATCTTTCGATTTGAGGTTCGCCAGATATTACGGAAAATTTAAGAAAAAAGCGAGGAGAAAAAACTCGTTTTAGTATAACTATTATTAATATTTTCTACTAATAATAGTAATATTCGCTTTTATTTAGCATTTTTCTTTGAAAAATCAATTTTCAAAAAAAAAATATTTTATAAGAGTAAAAAGATAAATAAAGCAAACGTCGATACAACGAAATTGTCAGCACCTTGAAATGGCGGAAATTCAGCAAACAACGCAAATTCAATTTATAGTTTTAGTTTTATTGCAGAATTATGCTATTGAAAATTGAATGCACTTCAAAATTTCCAATAAACTTTTAATTTTTTTGTCTTCATTAATTTTTATTTTCAAGAATTTAAATTTTTTTTAAAAAAAAATCCACAAAGTATACAATACCGGTACTAGTTTTAAAATCGGGGTTTTTTAACGAGTTTTTCCCACAACAAATTTCCAATAAATTCAGATTATTTTTCACTTTGAAGAATTTCTCCGCACAACGAACAAACTGTCAATCACTAAAACTACGGTTATACAAAAGTTTCACCACAAAACTAGATTTTATTTATTTCCTCGTCTCGTCGTAAAAAAAAAATAATCTCTTGTGAGAAAAAATATAAGAAAAAAACAAACAAATTGAATATTAAAAAAATATATATATACGAGTATATTGCGCTTCTCGTTCACATGGATCGTTCATAAAATTCGTTCTCGTGAATCGCAGAGGTCGTTCATCTTTTCACCTTTAAAGCTTTCCGAGTTGGGAGCAGAAAATTATATCGAAAAAATGTAAGGAGATTGTTTATTCACATCTCACATATCATTATTTACACCGTGATAACTTTTCTCCCAACCACCCAGTCACTCTACGGAAGCCAAAATTAACCATTGGCTAATAACACTACTGTACTCCCGATTCCCACCGCATTTCTCAATCTAGATTAACGAAAAGTAATCTTTGATTTAAAGTTACAGTGATAACGTCTACAGCCTATATTAAACCATATTAAATTAATTCAAACAAAACTAATTCATCCGATTCCAACTTTTTTTTTACTCTTTTTTTTTTTATTATTTTTTGTAACAACGTAGATCAGTCAGTCACACGGTTCAAAAATCCCAAATCAGAACAAAGCAAATACTCGGAGTATTAAATACAATTAAAGCAACTTAAAATTTGGATTATTTTAAAATATTGCGTTAAGAGTTTTGTTTGACGAAAATTAATCTAGTTTAATAAAAAAAAAATTTTTTTTAAAGCGAGATCAAAACCACAAATCTGCTTTTTACTTTAACCTTCATATTGGAATGAACGATATAGATTATAGTCGCGTCTTGGTTTAACCAGAACTGCGATCAATGTCAAAGAAAATTATATTTAAATAAAACGACAAGAATATTTTAAACTAGATTAAGCGTTCGAAAAATGTACCAAAATCGAGTAATTAGAGTAATTTCCCCTAAATCGAAATTGCGTAATCGAGACATTTATTATTTTTATGAATGAAAAGCGTTCCACCTACACGTGTGCCCCACCTAACCAAACCCCTTCCCCGTACGTTATCAGCGTACGAGATCGGTGTCACACGTTCTACTTACGTTCGTTCAAGTAAAAGTGAAACGCTTTTTACGCGTCAAACTCTCCATTCACAAAAAAATAAATGATAAACAGCTTTTTTTTTTCTTTTTTTTCTTTTTTTTTTGTCTTCGATTTCCAATTCTATCCTTTTATGGCGGTGCTAAAACAGGGCCAAACATGCAACTTTGCAAACATTATTATTTAAGCTTTAGGAAAAACGCAGAACAGACGAAAAACTAATAATAAATAAATAAATAAAAATAGTGTTCTAGCACTTTTTTTTTCTTCTTTCCTTTATTCGCTATTTTATTTTTTTCTGAATAAATAAATTTGAGATGAATTGTGGCGCCCTCTAAACAAATATAATTATGCCAATCGAATTGTTTAAAATGTGGGAAACGTTCCGGAACTTTGATTTAGCTTATTTTCGAGACTTTTATTTGAAGAATAATGTTTGCGTTCAGCGCGTCAAATGTCGATAGAACGAAGTTCGATTCGTTATATCAAAACAATTACAGTACCGGTATCCAGTTTTAAGAGAAACTTTTTTTTTTTTAAAAAAAGCATTTCGTTGTAACGATCATATTTTTATTTATGGAACTTACACATATTATTTTAGTCCCTAAAACGGTTTTAGCGACGTCGAAAAATCATTCGATGATTTACTTTTACGCGAAATCAGTTGTATCGACATTTGACCGTGTACGTGGTTTTAGGCAATTCCGTAACGAAAATGCGGCGCAGACGACGCGGATGATGAAATGAAACGCCATCCGTTTTTATTAATACGCTTCAATTTACAATTTATTAGTCTTTTACAACTTTTTATTACGGTTATTAAACTTTTCGAAACTTTAACCTTTTCTCTCGTGCTTCAAAAAAAAAAAAAAAAAAAAAATGCAAATGTATGGAAATTGCTTTGTACGCGGAACCCACGCGTGCATTTACAAAATCTATGCAAATTTAATCTTTGAAGATAGAGGGTGCTTTATAACTCACTAACATTCAACTCTTTCTACGGCAGGCAATGTTACACCGCAGACTTTTATCACATTTTACCGTAACTAAAATACGATAATTTAAATTGTTAATTGACTATGTACTTAAATAATTTTTACTGTAATTACTGTCATCGTAATTAAAATCAATTAATGCGTGAATGATTGGTTTTCAACACGCACTCAGCGGGTACTGTAAAGAATGGTAAAATTCTCATATAACGTTTAGAACATACGGTAAAACTGCGTCTAGTGTGTACGGCAGAGGCGATAAAACTCTCCAATTGGGTCTAGTGTGTACGGTATAGGTGTTAAAACTGTCTTATAACGTTTAGAGCATACGGTAAGCGCGAGAACTCATAGCATTTACCAATTTGGCGTTAAAGAAATACGCATTTCCCGGCTCAGGTACCAATTTCCGTTTCCTACCGCTCTATCCGGTTAGAAATCCTGGCGTTTCCGGTTGGGGTACCCACTATTTTATATTTATTTTATTATAGAGTAGAAATTAGATAAAGAAAAGTTGAAAACTTCTCTTGAAACTTTTAACGGATACGGTAAAGCTTTTTTAGAGGACACGGTCTTCACAATCATGTAGTTACATGTATTTTTTTAAAAAAAAAAAGAAAAGTAAGAAAGCTCATAAAATCAAGGTGGATGTTTTCTTTTTCTAGAGCTCATTTATCCAGATTAAGTCAACTGTTGAATTACCGGAAATAAGTAAATCGTGTGTGGAAAAGAGCTTAAATTTGGAGATGGAATTTTCTTTCTTTCCCGGCTTGGCTAATTTTTTTTGTTGCAGTGACGAAATAAACGACGGGAGAATTAAATAAAACAAAATGGCGACTACGAATATTTTTACGAGCTCACGATTTATTGATATTGTTACATTTTTATGACATAAAAAACGCCGCTTTCTCCGCGGATTTACCGCCGAATTTTATAGGACGGCTTTTTTTTTTTTTCACCTTCCCTTAAACTTTTAGTCGTCCCTTGTGGCGCTCACTTAAGCTCCGCCCATTCTTCAGCTTCGATTTAAGTAGAGAAGAACAGGAAGTAATTCAAGCTAAACTTATTTTCATATTATTTTTTTTATTTTATTTGTTAAGTGAATCTTAAATCGTTTAAAGATAATCCGGATTAAACGATTTTGTTATTTTTAGATGTAAGTTTTATAAGAAACGTTTTCTTTTATAAGTGAGTAGCGCACTTTGTGTACGGGTAATAAAAGTCAAAAATAAAAAATTATATTACTGTAATTCGATAAATTATTGAAATATTATTTTTTAAAAAAAACTCAACAATTAAATTAAAAATCCAGAAAATAACAAAATATTATTTTTGGAAATAAAAAATTAATTCACTTATTTGTAAGTCTAATAATTTATACAATTTATTTAATTATATACTAATTAAAAAAACATTTTTAACTGAAGCTGAAAAATCCAAAAAATAAATAAATAAATAAAAAATGATTGTTTTAAAATTAAATTAAAGCAATTGAGGTTACGAAAACTTTTACAACAATAATATTTTTCTTTGTATTCTGATGTATGCAGATTACATTTTTATGTCATCATCCACTTTGAATCGGAAGTGCAAGAAAGCATTTCCGGCTCAGCCTTAAAACATACTATGAGGTGCGATGGAAACGCCAACTAGTGAGCACAAAGACAAATACCAATATAATTTTTTTAAAAAAAAAAAGAATGAATGAAAATCAACAATTGACAAACCGTATTCGTACCGGTACTTGCGCGTAATACACGGTGATGTAACGAATGACCTCTGACTCATCCGCACAACTTCCGGATTGAACAAAAAAGTAAAATAAAAACACCTACACTCAACTTTTGCATTTTAAATAAATAAATTAGCATACGTTAGATTTCTTTTTTTTTTTTTTTTAAACCACTCGCAATTAATACTTAAATCAACAACTATAATGTATGTAGGCTACTCTACTTTATTTAATCCTCGCTTGCCACTGATCTTAATTTAGTTAAATCACGTGACAAATCTTATGTTATGT